>CAIGRF010005960.1:16992-34645 GCA_903798235.1 Fraxinus ornus | reverse complement strand
AAAAAATAAATTTCTAATAAAAAAATTGAAAAATTTAAAAAAACATTTAAAAAAAATAAAATTTTTAAAAATAAAATTCTAAGGTTCTAAAAAAATTAAATTTTGAAAATTAAAATTCTAAAAATTTCTAGAAAAATAAAAATTGTAAAAGATAAAATAGTTCAAGCTCTTGTTGGTTATTTAAATAAAAATTCTAGAAATATATATTTAAATGAACACATAAAAATTCTCAATCCACGTCATTAGTTTTTATTTCCTATATCTTGCCAACTTAATTTATTATTTATTTTTATTTTACTTTTGTAGCGGAAAAAATATTTTAAGATTCACCAGCATTGAAATAAACACACACACACACACACACACACACACACACACACACACACACTAAATAATCAAATTTCATGAAATAAAATGTGATGAAACAATATCTCAAAATTTCAAACCAAACGTGTTTTTCACTTTTCTGTTTTGAGAAATAGTTTTTCAAAATGATAGTTTAAATGCTTTTTAGCTATTCAAAATAGACCCTTAAAATAGAAAACTGAAAATGAACTCAAAATTGAAATGCAAACCAAATGGGCCCTTAGTTTTTGCATACAAGACTTCATTTAGACAGAATTTTTGAAAAATGGGTGCTTGTTGAATCTTGCATTTCGAAGGTTGGAATGCATTCTCACGGGATTTTTGAAGGAATGTATGGAAGTCCATGGAACTTCTCATAACTAGTTTATAAATTTTAGTAACTAGAAAGGGACTAGATTCCACTTTTTATAAGTCGAAGAATGGAGGAAATCCTAAGTAGATTTTCTCAAAGTTCCTATGGTCTTATGACAGGATTTTTCCTTTCTAATTTGTATCTGGATCTGGGAAGCCTTTGATGAGCTTTTATGGTCTTGTTGATGTACGAACATGGTAAGCTAGTGGCAGATTTTTATGGCAATGTGTGTGGCCATGATTTACCTCTATCTAGTTTGGTGGCGGCGGCTGGTAGATGGTGGTTCTGCCATTTTTTTCTGGAGAGAAAGTTGTTGAAGTTTTCTATTGGTTTTGAGGAGTAGAGTAGCTGGTGTTAGCTTAATGTCAGTGTTGGCTTTTTTTCATGGTGCCAACTTGATAGGTACCAACAAATTGGTGTTCATGGTAGAAGATGATTTTTGCAATTATCTTTACTCTTTAGGTATTATGAATGTGAAGTTTTATCTTCCCATAAAACAGTTTGATGTTATCAAATCATTCTGGAAGGTATAGGTTCACCATATTCATTTATTTATTATTTTGATTTTGATTTTTTTTTTTATCTTTTCCTTATATTTTGGTGGTGTTAATTGTACGTGTTTAATTTTTTATATTATCCCTGGGACTTTTCAGCTGTATATGTAGCTTGTTGTCATCAATGAGAAATCATGCTATCGTAGATATCCACATAAATTTATTTTTTTATTGGTAATGCAGCAGTTGGATAGTAGTGGACATAATGATTTGCTTCCACCAGAAGGGATTAGTGCTGCAGCAAATCTCTTTGCAATTATAGTAGAGTCTGAGTTAAAGGGTAATTTATATGTGCTCAATACCATATTTGTTTTGTAATAATTTTTGGATTATATTGTTCTTACACATTACTTTGTTATAGCTGCTTCTGCATCAGCCTTCAGTGACGATAATGAATATGATTGCCTCCATGCTTCTATTTCTGGTACATGTTAAGCTAATTAATTGAATTTATTTTATTTGTTATTGCAATTGCTGTTATTTGCATTTTCATCCTCTTAAACATTACTATTGCATCTCTGATCGTGCTCCATTTCTGTTCTTTTTATAGCTATGGATGAGAGATTGAGCTCCTATGCTCTTATTGCTCGAGCAGCTAGTGGTGCCACAATCCCTTTCCTCACCACACTTTTCTCAGAGCGTATTACAAGGCTTCATCAGGTACATTACCACTGAATCTTCAAGGTAGCTCAGTAGTCAAAGCGATAGCTTCTCATACAGCCACTCGCTACCATTTTTCCACTGCTTATTATATTATTCTTCCGAAATTTCATGGGACTTCCTTGCGTGGTATTCTTTAAAACTTTTTTGTCGTTTTTTTCTTCTGGTGTTATGGAAGAAAATAAATTTTATTTAGCTATATAGTGGATCGTACATAATGTAGTGGCCAGGATGTCCCCAATTATTAATAAAAGAATTGTTATCATTTGTCGGGTATAATTGACATTTGATCACATTGCAGATAGGAAACAAAACCCCAAAAGAAGCTCTAGAACCTTTGGTTCACGAAGATGGCAGTAAAATTTCCTCATAATAAAGTGCATAATATAGATGAGTCCTAACTTCCAATACAAGGGCATGGATGAACTTTTCTTACCCATACCACCTTTCATTTCAACATGAACATGACCATAAGGGACATTGGTACTTGAAATTTGGGCATTCCTCTCTATCTGAATACTCTTGTTTAGTTAAAGATTGCACATTTAAAACTCCAATTCTACTCCTACAAAATTCTGGAAACTTGATGTCAAAGACAAATGTAATTGTAAGTCATAAATGTTCACTTCTTCTCATAGATAGAAATTGTGCTCCTAGATATAATCTAATCTTATTACCGATTGGCTACACAAGTGCTATTCACCTTTGAGTTCTATCCATATTTACCTCTAATCTTATCTTTTGCTACCCCATCAATCAATTTTGATCTTGCTCTACCCCTACATTTCTAACATGTTCTATTCCACTGCTTTTATGAATAAGAGAAGACATGCCCAAGCTGTCTTAATTGTCATAATCTTAATCTATTCTCATTTGGTGCCTCCTCCACTTGTTATATTCCTGGTTGTTAGGTTGTCCATGTAATGGGTAAACATCCATCTAGCATCTTTATCTTGGTGATACTCCTCTTATGGAAATTTTTCCTTCAATGGCTAACAAATTATGCCAATGGGTAACCACAATTTATCGATGGAGTTGATTTTAATTTTATGGTTCCAACATTTTGTCGATTTTGGGATCTTGTACAATGACGAGACTTTAGCAGGGTGTATTCCCTGGATGGGCAACTTTTGCTTCTTATCTTATACTACCCGTCTGTTAATGTCACTTCTTTAATTAATTATTCTCCTACATTTTGTCTCCTTAACATGGTTATAATAAATGCACAACATTTTATCTTGTTCTTGTACATTTTATACCCTAATATTGTTATGATAATAGATGCACAAATAACAGCTTTCTAACACAGTTGCTTCTCTCATAATTTCATATCAAATGTAGGGCAGAGGCACAACCGATCCAACGGCAACATTGGAAGAACTTTACTCACTGTTACTGATAGCTGGGCACGTTTTGGCAGATGAAGGACAGGGTGAAATACCCTTGGTAATATGGTTTCATTTTTCACTGCATTTTCTTATTGCTTGCTACCACGTTGTACAGTTATGATGATTTTTCTTCCTGGAGGGCACTTGAGTAGGTCTCAGTAGATGCTTCAATCAAATAAGGCTTCTTTGTGCCCCTCTACTAATGTATTTTTGGTTTACATATGAATTGTTCTGCATAATACATCCTGCTATCTGTATATATTTTATGGCTTTCTATAAACTTTAGCCTTTCTATTATGAACTATTTAGCAAACAGTGCTAGTTCAGTGTTAATAATTGATCCAGTAGTGAAAGACAACTTGCAGTTTATGACTTACGAAGAAGAGATTTTCAGCTTTCGATTCTTTAAATATTCTAGATTTTTTATCTAGTGTAATCTGTATGTGCTCTATCTATTCTGGAATAGATTAATTGTTCTGGTTTCCTTGGTTGCGAAAGCTGATTCAGGCACTTCCTCTCCCCCTCTCTAGAGATATTCCATGTCTTCAAGTTATATCAGGCAATAGAAAGATGTGCTTTAGCTATATCTGGTTTCTCTCTCACTGTTCTGACTTTGATGCATGAAGGACTGGTTTTAGGTATATTTTTTTATTCATTATTACATGAAATGTTTAGGTGCCGAAGGGCATACAAGCTCAATTTACGGATATTGTGGATGCAGACAAACATCCAGTTGTTATTCTCTCTGGGTAAGTTGTCTACTCGTGCTTCTTTTTTCCCCTCTGAAAAAGGGTGGTTCCATTTAAATGGAATATGTCAAACTGGCTTCATCCTTGTAATTTCTAACCATTTGAAAGGCCATATATTTATTCTGACTTGGTCCAATACTTGAAAAATCCTGAACTGACATCCCTAATGTTTCAATATTGATTCATATTTCAATGAGTAATTGTTAGCTGTTACCCATTTCCAACAGGATGGAAAGGAATTTCTGCTGACTAATTATGCTCTTGATTAAGCTAGTCAATCGTGCTAGTTTCTGTAATCTGTTATATATCTTCTTAGAGGTTTGCTCTTTAAATAAAAAAAGCTTTTTGCTGTGTATGATGAATGACAAAATTTAACCTTCTAATTTCATGTATGTGGCTGTCAATCTCTAATCTGAATTTAGTTAACTCCCAAAAGCACATGTCAAATTTTCATTCATCAGATGCTTTCACAGTTTCACTTATATAATGTTATTTGATTGGATCTTGAATGAATCTTAGGCATCTTAAGTTCTATTATTGGCCAATTAGAAATTTCATTCTCATGTATATAGGCACAAATGTAATACATAATGTGATCTTGTATATTTGTTGCCCATACATGAGAGGAAGGGGGACGGGGAGATAGCTTCTGTGTTGTAAAGTTGATATATAAATTTTAAATGTCATTAAAAGAGCTTTATTTGAAATGAGGGTTTTTGTGGCCTGCTTTGTTTTCTCTTAAACTTCTTTTGATGACAAGAATCATTTTTTGAAGTATTTCCTAACCTTGTTTTAGGACTGCAGCTAAACTGAGTGGGGTTAGTGTCTTGTTTGGCTGAATCTGAATGTATATGCATGAAATCTTCCCTACTTTGACTTGATCACGTGTCTTACATAGATGAAGCTTAATTTGGGTTAAAACTTTGGCTTAGTTTATGTTGGAATTTCCATTTGTTTCTTGGATCTAATAATTCTGGTGTTACTTCATTTAGTTACTTTGTGGAATTTGGACTGCCTCGCTGTAACGACCTGGGTCCCACTTAACGGGCTGTTCGGCCGTTAGATCTACGACGTACTGTCCCCACTATACCAACATGGGTCTTTTCAGCATACTTTGTCCTCACTTGCACGTTTCTCGAGAAAACTTCCCAGGGGGTCACCCATTATAAAATTGCTCTAAGTCAAGCACGCTTACTGTGGAGTTTCTAACGATGGAATTCCGAAAAAGAAGGTGCACCTTGTTGGTATGAGTAGTACCTATCAAATCTTTTTAAACTTTCCTGGTCTAGGTATTACAATCACCCCTCGTTAGACTTGCGACAACCTCGTCGTGCTTGATCCATCTGAGGATCCGTTGCCAGACGTTGGGATTCTAGAGGTGGCTCCTACTAATAATATGTGACTAACTAAATTGTGAATCTATGACCATATTGTATAAATAGTCGGAATCGGAGCAGTCGTCGAAATAAAGCTGCGGCGGAACGGTCACCGGAATAGTGGTCGGAATTAGAGAAGTTGCCGAAATCACCAGAACGATCGCCGAAGAAGAGTGGTGGCCGGAACGGTCGCCGGAATAGTCCCTAGGGATGGCAACGGGGTGGGTATGAGACGGGTTGGCCAATCCCACCCCCGTCTCGTCGGGTATTTTTATTACCTTATTCCATGCCCATACCCGGTTAAAGCGGGACCGGGCGGGGCATTTATTTTTTCTTTTTCTTTTTTATTTATTTTAATTTTTGCTTTTATTTTTATTATATCTTTAATTAGTAAATATTATTAATTTTTGACTAATTTGTTAAAACCAACTTATGTTCTCTTTAAAAATGATGATAAAATTATTATTTTTGTTCAATAAAAAAACTTAAATTTGAAATTATTTTAAACGGGGCGGGGACTATGTTTCCCGTACTCGCCCCGTACCCGTTTCGGGGTAATGAACTCCGCTCCATCCCCGCTCCGTGTACCCGATTAGGCGGGTAATCCCCGCCCCATTCAGGGCGGGGCCCCACGGGTATCGGGTTGAACGGATTTTTTTGCCATCCCTAGTTATTGGGCTCCACACAAGAGATATAAAATTTGAATTTAAATCTTGATGTGATGGATAACGGTCATATTTTTCATTTTAAGGAGAAAAAAATATGACTCAAACATGGTCTTAAATTTTATTCAAGATTTAAAAGAAATCAACCTACTATCTAAGAATAAAATCATTGTCCACAATAGTGAATAATTTTGCATACTTTTTCTTTCTAAAAGTCAACAGAACCAGCATAGTACACGTTTTCTACTCATTCTAAAAATATGCATGCATGGTCTTCATAATAAAGTGCACCGTGCAGTACAACTCCTATTCAACTAAGAATTCATTTTAAATTACAGGTAATCATATGGTAGTGAACATACATAGCAGCACACTAAACTTTAAATGATAAAACCCATAACCAGGTAAATATTTAAAATGTATATTACATTTACTAGATAAGAAAAAAAAATGTTAATTTCCCCAATAATGCATAACACAGTTTTAAATTTATAGCCCGGCAAAACGTGTCTTACAATTAAATAAAAATCTTTATGAAATAAAACTAAGAAATTTTCTGGTTACATCGGGTTATTTTTATTGAGTCCCATAAATCTTAGCACCATGATTGCACCTTCTCGCCCGCCAACCAACGATCCGTTCTAACCTGTGAGGAGTAGGGAAAATGGTGAGTATATGGGAATACTCAGTAGGAATTTAAAAATATGGTGCAATCCCGAATAAAATATTTAAATCATGCATCAAGAAGAATTATACCGTCATATCATATCTTTAGAAACCGGTAAGAGCTCATATCATATCATATCATTTGTACCGGAATGGCCATAACACCATATTGTAAAATGTCATATCATATTACGTCTTTAACTTTCATAAGTATAAAATTTCATCAGTACGAATGAAAATTATTTAAACGGGCTAAACAACTACACCTCTTTTCCTACCTTGTTGAATTAAACGAGTTCTTGAAAGATGAAAAACTCAAAATCACGTTCCAATTATCTTCTTGCTTGAGTGCCGTGCATAAAATTATCTTTTTCTTTTATTGATTGTATCATATATCTATATGTAGCCACAATAACATAAATTCTAGAAAATTGGTGCTTAGGAGGAAATGTGTGGGAGTGGGATAGGGTAATGGATATGGATATTGGAAACTGAATTTGACCAAATCCTATCACTTTACTTCTCATACATCAAATCAATCCAACTAAAAGATATAATTATTAAATAAAATAAAAACAAACAACCACATTATTCACGTGGCACACTATCAAAAGAAATCAATCACTATCCTACAAAATTTCCTCTCCACGTGTCACCTTTAGAAGAATTTCTGAATTAAATAAAAATCAACCAAAATATAATTTAAGGCTAATTCTTTTCACTTCGATAACTTGGGCTCCGTTAATCCAAATTAACCTTTTCTCGAGCCTAAAGTGCATAATTAATTACGACCTATCTAACGAGATCAATATTGCTATATTTATCATACTGTGTCGGCCCCTCTAATCTCTATTTGAGTAAAAGTTTATTATTGGTGTATCTTATAATAAAGCCTTAAAGTATGTGCTGAATAATTGTCAGCGGTTTCCTTGGAAATTATTGTACATCCTACTTCTCTCTTAGATGCTATAGATGTTAGCCATGTAGTGAGGATGTCTGGAAATGGAAGCAAAATCTTTGCACTCATACAATTCTTGATGTTTAATGTGAACAGAAATGTTATACAAATGCTACAGCGTGAAAGTTCTGAAACTGTTGATTCTAAATTAGTTTTCATCTTATAGTTGAATCTGATTTCCCTTATCAGACAATCATACACTGCAAAGTTCAACAGAGATTTTGACGTCAGATACTGTTCGACAACTTGCCACTAATCATCAATCCACAACTACTCGATCTATTCATTCCCATAACCTTCTATAGTTACATTCTGCATAGGACTAATAACCAAAACAAACACAATTCATGGCATATATATTGCACCTTTTGTATCAAACAATCAGTGACACTCTCTTTATAGTCCAGACGTCTTTCTGTTGACATCAGAAGTTGTTTGACAACTTCCTGCCAACCACAATCCAGAACTACACAATCCATTCATTTCCATAATCTTCTACTAGGTACATGTCACATAGGACTACTAACCAGCACAATAAACATCTACCTGTCTCACGATCAGGCGCCGGAGAAGACCAAGTTGGGATCATCCTCTGGCTATAATCTATCTCGTGAAGGGTAAATCTTGCATTCCAGCTTTCTCCTCTTCCTCAAGTTTGTCCGACGTCTTGGGCAGCTAGTCCAGGATTGGACAAGGCACTGCCTCTGTTGTCTCTGCATAAGCATGCTTCATTGATCCCTTGCATGCCTTCTTCGCTTTGTGATTTTTGCGATTCCTTGTAAACTTCCAACAAGAGATTTTACATTCAATAATCACACTTGCTATAAGAATAGGCCCTCCAGCTGCAATAAGAATCATCCCGATCTAGTGTTGAACAATAATCTTCGAGTTGGGTTTCAGAGTTCTGAGTCTAATGGGTTTCTTTAACAGCTCAATTTGCTTCTGCTAAGTGCTTGAGCTTTGGTATATAACTGTTGTTTCTTGAAGAACAATAAATGGTGGGATCAAAACACTTCTTGAACTCGATCTTGAACAATGAACAACGAACAACGTCATTAATTTCAAGAAAAGTGCATAAAGATGAAGAATTTAGGGGCACTGTGTGAATCATTTTTTTCTTCTGCAATTGTGATTTTCAATTTCAAGTTTCTCTCCATTTGATGAAGCTTATTTTACTTTGTCAAAATTGTAGTTCAATCATTAGGTTCTCTGAGCAAAGTTTGGATCCAGAAATGAGAACATCATTTTTCAGTCCTAGACTTATGGAGGTACATATCATATTTTCTCCCATTTTTAATCTGTTTTAATTATCTTCACTTTTACTATGCAATTGCATCCATAGTCCCTGGAATGCAGATCGTTCTGGATCATTGAATGAATGTGTTGTGCCACTTAGCTCTTGGAACATGTTTTAATAGGAGTATGCTTCTTCAGATTGGTTAGTCTGGAGAGAAGTTATTTCTTTTGGAATGTTGAAAGTTTCCAGAACGTGAAATAGCACTATAGATTTAATCATGTTAGGAAATTATTCATCTTTTTTAACACTTGCTTCGATTTTGTTTTTGTTGCAAGTTTCAATTGTATATATCCCATATCCCATAAGCATCATATGAGGTACCACAATTTTTTATATTTAAATCTGATAAAAAATATTGTTTGAAAACATCAGTTTAATATTACACTTCTTCATTTTAGATCTTACTCCATTCTCTTACTGTAATTAGACAATGAACTTTTATTTTATGGCTTCAGCTATTCTGACCATCTCAGTGAAGAATCAGTAGTTTCACAATCTCCATGGGAGGCCACTATAATTTGATGAGAAAAATCTATCATCGAGAAAACATACATGAACCTGAAAAAGAACAAACCAATAATCAAGCCAAGAGAAGTTACCGTACATCAACCAGAAGACATATAAACAAATCGCTACTATAGCAATTGCAGTAACAAACCCAAAAGCAACCTCTAACCATGCAGCTAGTAGCTCATATTGACCTCACAACTTGTTGGGCTTGGAGAAGTTACCCCTTCATGATGGATTACATGCCAATACATATACGGAAACTAACCTGAGATTTTAAATGCTGGATTTTTTCTTTTCATCAAAATATTGCTCTTGGCTGCATTTTTCGAAATCATAGATGAGCATTGGATATGGGCGACCGTCCGAAATTGAATTGTGAAATTTTAAACCTTCAACTATGGGGTGTACCTATGGGTAAGATCAAGTAATATTTTTGGTTCCCATCTTTTTATGGCAAAAATGCTTATGTTTGTAATGAGGGCAATATATCAGGCATGTTCGCATATTCTTATCTGAATGTCAGATGCCCCATATTGGTACTTAATGCATTAAGAGAAAGGAACTAGATAGTTATGGCCCCTTCATGTTCTGAATTTGGGAATACAAATTGTTTATATTTATTATGTTTATTTTTATGCTTTGACAAAAGAAATTTTATCATGGTTGCTTTCATGTTTTACTTATATGACCTGATAATCTGTCAGGCAGTTATATGGTTCCTTGCAAGATGGTCTTCAACATACCTGATGCCACCAGAAGAAAATAAAGGAAATAAAAGTGGTGAAAATAATAATGATGCCCAAGTTCGTTTAGAACACTCCAAAAATGCACTGCTTAGTTTTTTTGGAGAGTATAATCAGGGGAAACTTGTGCTTGATATTATTATTCGAATCTCCTTGACTACACTTGTTTCATACCCAGGGGAGAAGGACCTGCAGGTATGTAATCTATATTTATTTATCTGATGGTTTACACCTCAATGCTAGAAAATAGGTAATGCGATAGTGTAAAGAAGGTGTCGGACACATACTGGTTAATGTCAGCTTCTGTTTGTTATGACAGGGACTTACATGTTACCAGTTACTTCATGGACTAGTTCGACGAAAAAATGTTATTTCACATCTTGTTTCTTTGGTCAGTTGCATTTCTCTTCATGCAAAAAATTTCATGAATTCTTTCGCATCCTGGGTTTCACTTTCTTGTTCCATATTTTTTTTTTACCATAATTTGGTTTGGGTTGAGAAGAATTTTTGGCCGAAGGATGGTAGTTTCCCTTTTAAGAGAAGCCTTAACAGTCCGTTGGACATATTCTTCTTTGGAATTGGCCCCCCTGCAGGGAGGGGGCAATTTGGAGGATGGAAGGCAGAATTTGTTGTTTTGAGGATGTTTACTTGATTAGGAGTTCTTAGTTGCTGGATAAGGGTGGCCACGGCCTGGTTTTCTCCGGTTCCGAAGAGATCCAAACCTAACCGAGTCCCAATAGGTGTCTTAGAATGGAACCGTTGGTTCCATATATCTAATTATGGAACTGAACTGCAACGGAACTACTGGTTCCAGTTTGATCGGTTCAGTTCCATAATAGAGATGGAACCAATGTCTTAACTCATGCAAATATCTCGAATGAAATTGATGCAAATGAACTATAAACACCTCCAATGCAATCGATTTAGATTAATTAGACATCTCAAAGGCAACAAATCAAATTTTTTTAATCCAAAATAAGCATCAAAGCATTAAAAAGAGAACCAAACATCTTAAACTAACTGCAAGATTGAAAGATTAAAATGTAATATTTAACAAACATCACCTATTACCACAAGATGCCAAAATCACTGAACAATAACCAAATGAACAAACAAACACATTTCAAATTTATAAACACAAACAACAAGAGTCCCATCTTGGTGCAAAATATCGTCTAATAAAATTCATTCTCCATCTTACATGAATAACCAAAAAATAAATAATAACAATAAAACATTGGTGAATTTGCATTCCATCCATTTCTCGTAGAATTGCTTCTCTTCAATGCAAACTCAATCTTGGGGGTACTCTAAAAAGTTTAGATGCTCCCCATAACCAATTTTGCGTATAAATTAAAGAAGAATGCGCCCTCCATTTGACTTGGAAGCAACTGTAGATACATAAATAAAAAACACATCTATCACAACCTCAAACAAAATTTCAGTTCTTTATCTATTGATCTTTCACCAATTCAAAATATCGAATTTTGCATTAGCATAGTCGTTGGGGATTCCATTTTATGTATCTATATCTCATCTTGTTGGGACAATTTCAATTGGCTAGTTTTCAACATCTCGTACACAAAATCAAAATTATTAAAGCCATTCCATTTATCATCAGAACTCTCTATCAGTGACTTTGTCGTTGTACTCACTACTACCACTAGCTCCATCATTTGTGCAATCAGATCCCTAAAACTGGTTATATAAAGAATACAAGAATTCCATGACCTCATTTTTTGTGGCTTAGACTGCATATTCAGCAATTTCTAGTTTATATCTAGGATCAAGCATAACTTCTACTATCAAAATCTTGTTTATTTAACTACATTTACGTAATACTTGTCAAATTTAGACTTCATGTTTCTTGCCATACTAAGCAAAGGATCTTTCTTGTCAGTCCTTATCTTCAAAATTTCCTCAATTTTACAAACTTCTTTGAAGTAAAGATTGGGGATAACACTTGTAGAAGCATTAAATTTCGAAGTGAGTTCATAAAAGGTTCTTGAAATTTTGGAAAATTTTCTAGCTTTCTCCCAACCATCACTTATTGGTGGCTTCTCTCTCTCTCATCAAAATATTTACAGTGGAATCCATCTTCTTCCTCCATTCATTTAAATGCTTTTTCGAAATTCAATGCACTATCCGACGTTAAGAATATTGAATTCCATACGGGAAGTCTTTTGCTTTCAATCTTTTTACAACGATCAAATTGACCGTGTAGAACATCGTACATGAAAATAAGAGCCATTTAAAATTATAACATTTCATTTCCAATTCTTCAAATTGTTTTTAACAAATGAATGCAATATCATTTGTGTTTGTTTTGTCAATAGATATGGTACCCTTATGCTCTATCCCCCAATCAACCTAACAATTTTCATAAGTTTCCCGCTCTGCCTCCTCTTTTTGTTTTTAACAAAAAATCTTCTTGCAATAGTAAATACAAAGATAATAAGATTGGTCCGTTCGCGTATGGAAGAATATTGGAGACAATGCCTACAAGATTGATCTTCCTGTGGATATGAATATTTCATCTGCATTCACTGTTTGCATATCTTTGGATACTATCCATCACTTGAGTTTTCTTCACGTGCAGGAGAATAATGCTGGACAATCTCATAAAAAATAGGATATGGATTTATTTTTAATATGATTCATTGTTGTAGTAGTATTTTATCTCTTCTTTCTTGATTAGAATATGGTTTCTTCCTCTTGTTATATTAGGATTTTATTTTCACTCCTTGAATTTTAATTACTCTAGTCATTAAGATTAGATAATTAATTTTCCTATATATACATAGGCTTGTACACTTTTCAATCATCACTTTCAATACAATTCAAATATTTTTACAGACTTAAAGTTCTCTAAATTGATTCTGATTTCAAGAATTTCAATCTGCTTCCGCACAAACTACTTAATAAAATCTTGGGGTTTATTAGGGAAAAATTAGAACGTTGTAATTCACTAGATAGATGCCTTATATAATTTTAAAAGATATGGCATTTTTGATCTCATCGTCCGCATTCCAGTTGAAGAGAGAAAGGCAGATTTTCAAATGCTTAAATCTCCTTAATGGTAGGTCGGTCCTTATCAAAACCCAATACTCAAATCGTAAATTGGTAAGATATTTGTGCGGATTGTATTAAAGGAACATAAAACAAATAGAGAAATTAATTACCTTAGCAATATTCAAAGAGGAACTGTGTCATGGAGATTTCTTGCTCTTCGGACGGTGGCATGTGCAGCAATGGGCTGTGGCATAAGAAAATTAGGGTTTTTTCCCAAGAACAACTGGAGGAGGATATTTTAAACCATTCATTTTCTTTCGCCATGTTCACTTTGTTCTGCCAAGTCTGATGCCAGGACATGCTTTAGTTTAATGGATGTTATTCTATGTGATCGGTGCATTGCATCAGCCACTATATAAAAAAAATATATTCAGGTAGACCAAGTTTTCAGTTCTATATATTAAAACTGAAGCAGAACCAGACCTGTTGGTCCAGTACTCTTGCCTGCCTCTACTGCTGATTTTTTATCCTCCCTTCACTAGACTTGCTAATTATCAAAATTAAGATTTTTCTCACCCTTTATTTTCATATCTCGCCCTGTGTCTAAGACCATTCTTAACCATGATTTTTATGCAGTTTACACCTGCATTACTTCAGCTTTTGTATCCATTATTTACTTCAAAATAACATTGTTAGTTAATGATTGGCAACAGGCTTTTGTGAATCTTGATATGAAAAAGTATTACTGCAATTTTGACTGAGTGAACGTTGTTACATTGAGTATATCATGAAATTCCTGTATTTTGATTCTTAATAATTACTTAACTCTGTTAGAAATTTTTGACCTCTGGTAACTTATTTTGCAGGACTCATGGCGTGACTTGGCAAATGTTTTTGCTAATGAACGGGGTTTGTTCTCATTAAACGCTGCTCACCAGGTAATTTTTTTGTTGGAAATCATGCCAATTCAGGACAAATCAGTTTCCTGATTCTTAGGAAACTTCACTGCATATTTCGTAATTATAGGGTCTATTTTATATTTCCTAAAAATCAGGATTGTATAGCTGTATATTTCAGTTACATAGTTGTAGCTTTATTTCCTATTTTATACACTGTATGGTATGTATAAAAGGGTGAGTATGACTACTTTCCCATTGAGTCGAATTGTGGTGATTTGGACTGAATGAGAGAGTGGTTCAGTTGGAGGTTTAGAGGAGTTGATATTGGAGATTTCTGGCATGGTAATGGGTAGGGAGAACAAAAAAAGACACACCAATTATGTCGGCTCTGATACCATATAGATTGGGTAGAAAAGAATATTATATTGAATGAATGGGAAAGTAGTCATATTATTCTAATTTTATCATGTTCTTTTGGTTATGGTATATATAAGGAATAGCTGTTAGACGAAGAAAATAGGTGCTCTTACTTATGTGTTCCTACATCTGATTCATGCATAGAATAAACAAAGGGACAACTTCCAAAGGATATAGTAGCTATTTTCCATTTGCATGGGGTTTTGTTAGAAGCAAAACATGCACCTTTTCTCTGTTTTTACGTCTTCGCGCTTGACTTGCACCCATTTTTCATTCCATTAAAACAATGTTACTCTTTCCTTGTTCATTAAAACTGGTAACTGCATAGTTACATATAAGGCATTGAAGTTAGAGGAAGAAAATAGGTGCATCTTAACTTGTATATGCCTATATTTGGCTCTTAAATGGAGGAACTAAGAGATCCATTAATTATAGTAGGCATTTTCCATTATATTGTTGGCACATTTGCATGAGTTCAGGTAGCAGCAAAGTATGCATCTTTCTCTGTTTTTCCTCCTCTTCCTCGACTCGATCCTGTTTTCATTTCACTAAACAATGAGTTGAAGATAGAGTATAAACAAATATATTCTTATCTTAACAATTTAAGCTTTACGAAGATGTGGTTTAACTGGTAGCAGAACATGGAGAGGTGAGGTCCCAGGTTCACGTCTTATCAACACCTAATCCTGAAAATTCAACGTGTTATGTCATGAAAAATGATTATGGTTTACACCTGAAGGGAATGTTGGAGATATAAATGAATTGACATTTGGAGGATGGTCGTGCATTCAGGGTTCTTCTATCTATACCTAGTACTACTGGTTCAACTACTGTGCTTTTAGCCCTTGGAACCAGGGGGACCCCATAGTCACTCACCCGGTCAAACTCTTCTTCCATATATAAATGAATAAATCATCTCCTCTCCAATAATTGAAGCTTTTATATAAGATGGTTTAACATAGTATCAGGCAATCAATCATAATAAAATCAAGTCTCGCTCTCACCCATTTACAAAAACTTTTCATGTATCAGGCATGTTTTGATGAAAAATGAGTACATGAGGGAACAGTTACAAAATTTAAATAAATGAAGTCCTCTCCCTTCTAAATGTTTAAGCTTTTAGATTAGGTGGTTCAACATAATACGTATGCCTTTTCATGTTCTCATTGAAAAGTGTAACTTTGTCTTTCATCCGTTTCAGCGTTCACTGGCAGAGACACTTGCTCTTTCAGCTTCTGGAATGAAAACATCTGAGGCATCAAATCAGTTAGTATATATTTGGGTTTCTTCTCCACCTGTATCTCATTCTTATCAGTTGCAGATTACTGCAATACTACCTGATCACAATTTACAATTATTTATAGGTATATAAAAAGTTTGACGAATCATATGACAGCTAATTTGGTGGAGCTGTCATGCAAGAATGATCTCAAACATATTGCTCAACAGCCAGATATTCTTTTGATGGTAAAGACAGTTTAAATGTTATCCATTCAATCTGCAGATACTCTAAAACAATATGGTTAATATCATATCCTGACATGCCATAGGTTAGTTGCTTGTTGGAGAGGCTTCGTGGGGTTGCCAGTGCCTCAGAACCTCGAACTCAAAAGGCAATTTATGAAATGGGTTTCACTGTGATGAATCCTATCTTGATTTTTATTGAGGCTTACAAACACGAGGTACTGAACTAAGAATATATTTTTCTCTTTTTACAGCTATTCACTTCGGAAGCATGGTTTAAAGTTTTTCTAAAATTCTTTTCTATCCTCGTTAATTTTGTGCTAAATGTTTTTTAGATTTCAATGTCTAAACTTGTGTTTCATGAGATGTCTCATAATTAAGCCTTATCTCATTAAAGTAACTAACAGTTCAATTTTGAAGCCATTCAGTGCTTGCTTGATATCTAAGTGGTAACCTAACAATTTTCCTTATTTCGGAGGCCAAGGTATGGGCTTGTGGCAATTATGGCGCTTTATCTGCTGTTAAACCTTACAAATTACCAAAGGACTCCACTAACATTGTTGTTGATTGCAACTTGAGATGGAAAATAATTGTATTCTCATCTATTCATTGAAAGAATGATTCACACATATATACAAAAGCTAGGAAACTATCTTAGGAAACTATACAAATTAGGAACCTAGAATTAAGCCTATAATTAAGCTAACTTGCTGGTTGTATACAACCTGTAACACTCCCCCTCAAGTTGGAGCCTATATATTAATCATGCACAACTTGTTACAAAGATAATCAACCTGAACCCCATTTAGAGCTTTCGTGAAGATATCCCCTAATTGTTCTCCAGTCTTCACATACCCTGTAGAAATCAAACCTTACTGAATTATCTCCCGAACAAAATGACATTCAATTTCAATGTGCTCAGTTCGCTCATGAAACACAGGATTGGATGCAATATGAAGGGCAACTTGATTATCACACCACAATTTTGCTGGAACTGAAGTTTTAAGACCTATTTCAGTCAAGAGCTGATATATCCACATTATCTCACACACAGACTATGTCATAGCCCTATGTTCTGACTCTGCACTCGATCGTAACATAACGTTTTGCTTCTTACTCTTCCATGAGACCAAATTTCCTCCAACGAAAACACAATAACCTGATGTGGACCTTCTATCCACTTTGGAACCTGTCCAATCTGCATCTAAAAAACATTCAATATGAGTGTGCCCATGATTTGCATACAAAATACCACGTCCGGGTATTCCTTTCAAATAGCACAAAATTTGTTTTAACGCTGCCCAATGATGAACTGTTGGAGATGACATAAACTTACTAACAACACTGCCAGAATATGCAATATCTGGATGAGTCACTGTAAGATAATTCAGCTTTCCAACCAATCTTCTATAACTCTCAGGATCTTAAATTAGTTCTCCATCTCTTGTAAAGTGCATGTTTGGAGTCATTGGAGCATTACAAGGCTTTGCCCCCAATTTTCCTGTCTCAGTTAACAAATTAATGACATATTTTCTCTGAGATAAAAAGATACATTTTTTACTTCTTGTGACCTCAAC
>CAIGRF010005960.1:0-12781 GCA_903798235.1 Fraxinus ornus | reverse complement strand
ATAGTAATGATATTTTGATAACTTAGCACTTAAGTTATACAAATATCTAGGGATATTTGCAATCTAGGTCCCCAATGTTTTGGAAAGTGGCAAAATGGTCCCTCAACTTTGATTTAGTACAATTTGGTCCTTGAATTTTTGACCTTCGTTTCAGTTATGCCCTTTGTACATTGCACTTCAAGTCCTTCAACTTTTAGGCTTGTGCATTTCAGTCCCCAATTTCACCATTTTGTTCACTTTTAGTCCATTTCTTCTCTTTTTCGCCTCGTTCTTCTTCCAAGCGGGGCTTTAGCCTACAAAAGTGAAAATTACACAATTATGAATAGAAATCGACTCAATTTCAATTATAATTAATTCCGAAAAAGTGCTAAATAAGTGTGTTTTTACACACTTATCACTCATGATAGCCATTTGCTCTCGTTGGCGTTGCTGAACCTTCACATTAGGGCTAAAAGGCAATAACATATTAAGCTCCTCATAAGTCTTCTTAAATGCCATAAAATAATTTGTAAGGGACTGATCTTGTTTTTTTGCACGGTAAAATGCTTTGCACACCTCATATATGCGAAAAAGATTCCCTTTACATGAATACAAGAAATCCAAATAATCCATCAACTCTTTAATCTTTAACAAATTCACAGTGATTGATCAAGCCAATTACCTCACTATCAATAGAATTCTGAATCTGCATGAATAAGCGAGCATCCTCTCTAAGCCATGTCTGCTTTGAATCATCTGTAGGAGGATCGTCAGTCAAATGAGTATCTTTGTCGATACTCCGTAGATAAAGTCGAACGGTGTTGCTCCAATCTAAATAATTCAAGTCATTCAGCTTATGGTCCGTGATTTTAGACATTACAGGCACCATATCTGACACTACTACGGGTTTATTCTCAGCCATAGCTTCTGAACAGAGATACAAGGCAGCAAACAAAGGCAAAACCAAGAATCTCAACAAGGCAACAAGCACAAACCTTGACGAACACAAATCAGCAAAACAAAGAAGCCTTACTGACACAAACTGGTCCAGAACCACCATAAAAGTAGAGGGGAACAACCGGAGAAGAACGCTGGTCAAAAGGGGTGGCGCGTGGGGTACACGCGCGGACCGACGGGCATTGGACTCCGGGATAACGCCGGTCGGCGGATGGGCTTCCGTTCTGGGCAGGCGGTGATAACAAAGAGTCACTCCAAATTGGGTTACCAAAAAATGGAACCCTAAAACACTAAATCCTAATTTGTGTTTATGCAAGAGACCCAAAACCCTAATTTTGCAATCCTATAGCTCTGATACCATGTAACTTGAGATGGAAAAGAATTGTATTCTCATCTATTCATTGAAAGAATGATACACATATATATACAAAAGCTAGGAAACTATCTTAGGAAACTATACAAATTAGGAACCTAGAATTAAGCTAACTTGCTGGTTGTATACAACCTGTAACATTGATGACTATAGAATCTGGTACAATGGCATGTTCTTGGTCCTGCAATTGGTGTCTAAGTTAATGCTATTAGTACGGTTTGCAGTGGGGCCAATTGGTTGGCAGGAAATAGTTTGTGTGAATATGGCAATGCCCTCATGGTGCCGCTGGGGTTATTTACCGAGTTTCTATCAAGACGTGGCACTTGGATTGCTGCGAAGTACAGAACTTTTTTGAGTTGAAACCGTTGTTAATAACTATAACTTTTGGCAGTGTGATAGGTAATGGTTCTTAATACTACTGGAAGTGAAGTTTTCATGCAAGAGAGACAAGATTCGAGCCTAAGAAAGAGTCACAGACACTATTGTGCATATTTTTAAGAAACACTATTGAAAGTAAGAAACAGTGCCATAGAAATTGCAGGAATCCAGATGGAAGTAAATTAAGTTAATGTTCTTGGCATCTAAACCAGGTTTAACAAAAACAAGTTCATGGGATTAGTGAAAATTGTTGCAGTAGAAGTAAAGGCGAATAAAAGTTGGGGAAAACATGCAATTTTCTAATCAAGAAATCTCAACTAGACAAAACTGACAGGTTTATTCAATAAGATGATTAAAATTCAGTTAATCTAACTAAATTAGTGCTTTTGAGCAAAATATGGCCAGTTATTTTCCATATTTTTCCACTAGGTCTCATGTAAAAATTACAATTTAAGCTCCATTATAATTGAAAATTCTCTGCTATTTAAGCAAAACTTACAACTCCATATTTAAAAATCAACTCAAATGTACTATGGATGTGAAGAATTATCTGCTGTAAAAACATGTATAATAAACACATTGAATACTCTTATTTACGGTTTTCCTCCTGTTACAAAATTTGATGCATTTTTCCTGTCCTTTGACAGGTTATTTATGATTTAATTTATTTTCATTAAATTTCTGCTTAATAATTTGTGGATATGTTGAACACCTTTTTTATTGTTTCTAAATTTTATGCTTATCTTGATTGTTGGTTGTGTATTTAATTTCACCCCTTCTCGGTGAAAATAATTGAACATCATTGGATTGATTTTTAATGTGTTTTTATTTTTGCCTATATTAGTCAGTGGTTGTCTATCTTCTACTCAAATTTGTCGTCGATTGGGTGGATGGACAAATAATCTACTTAGAGGCCCGTGAAACTGCTGCTGCTGTTGACTTCTGTACACGTCTGCTTCAGCTGTACTCATCTCACAATATCGGCAAGGTATTCTTTTTGGCCGGTCATTAATTCTTTGAAGTAATCTAAACAATTTGGCTAGAAAAAGAATGGAAGTAGAAACGTTACAATTCAATAAATATACAACTGCTAAAGAGGGTACAAGATGTATATGTTCAGTAAAAAACCTACTTTGACTTAGTTTGCTAGAAATGGAGCAAAATGAAATTATATTGGGCTGCAAAACGAACAGCGACAGTGTACTCTCTAGAAATTGTTTGAAGAATAAAATTTCTTCCTCTAGAATGTCATCGAAAATGTTATCCATCCAAAAACAGTTATGATAGATGTCTAGCACCTCCTCTTTGAACGAATATGTACTGGGACTTCTTAATAAGGTTGCTGGTAAGAATGCCCAGTAAGGCTTACAATAGGCTAATAGTTTTCACTGGATGCACTTGAGCTATTTTAAATCATAAATGAAACTTAGTGAGAATGTGTTAGATCAGTTTCCTATACATGTAAATGTGACTCTATCAAAGAACATAGGACTGCAAATCCGTCTTCAACGAAGCATGACAAGGATGACAGTCCACAGATAATCGCTAACCCATGGGCTCTACATAAAGTGCAAAACCCTATGAAAATATATTGAGGAGGTTATAAATTGAAATTTTAACTACTACAAATTAATTTTATTTCTCTTAATTCCTTCCCACCATTAATCCTTCAGATTTGTGTTGTAGGGATTTGAACTTTAGGAATCATCTCATTGCCTTTATTGATATCCCCACATTTCCCCTCCAGTTCAATTTACAAATAGAACTAGCAATGGCAGAAGAAAGAAAGCACTAAGCATGGACCAAGATTTATCACGATGTTGATGGCAGTGTCATGCAGTGCATACTGCTAATGTCGAATGATGGTTCTCATAAAAAAATAGTTGTGTATCGAAGTCTTGCATATTAATAACTCGCTGTATTTCTTATTTATTGAGTTGATTTTTCCTTTGGGTAGAATTGAGTTCCTTTCTCTTGTTCCTTAAAAGATGCCTAGAATCTTCCCTTTTGGGGTGATCTGTCTTGGATAGGTGCAATAGTTGGAGCAATACAAACTTCCTTCTAAAGTTTCATAAAAAACAGTTCATCAGAGTGCAGATGTACATATACTGCTATTTATGTGGGTACTTCTGAAAATAAGATATGAAAAGCAAGATTTAGAGAATATACTTGTTTCAATAGTTATGAGTTGTTGGCTTCTTACAGACTTGAAATCACAGTCAAATCCATCCTGCATTTTGTAACTCTTAATGATGGATGTCAAGCCTTTACAAACATGGAGTGTCTGAAATCCTTTTCAATGTTATCCAATTTTTGTATCATCTAGAGAGTGGATTTTAAATACTTGGTCTAAAATTCAAATACGCGTCAAGAAAATATTACATTAAAAATTGCGTTTAAACTCAAACCCAGTTCTCAAATTATAATCTACACTAACCCACACATAAAAGTCATGTTCTTTTGGTGAACTAAGTACCAATAAGAGCATGGATATAAGGAGGGGGCTTACTCAACATATTATCTTAACAAATGGTTGGAGGGACTAACAATGTCAACGTTTTAGGACAAGGATGATGTTTCTAAGCATGCAATTGAGCAAGATATGGACAGTAAAAGATGGAATACAATTGATGCTCTTTTGACCAAATTGGAGTGCACATATTTTGGATTATTGTGGTACAGTGGCATGACTATTTATTTAAGTAATCTTGATCACTGTTTGTAAAGGAATTATTAATAATCAAGTAGAAAGTTGACACTTTGTGAGATTTCACTATCCTATTTGTTTTGCTCATGTGACATGATTTATAATTTGACTTTCAGATATCAGTTAGCCTTTCAAACAGCTTACTCAGTGAAGCAGATACAGAGAGGTATAAGGATTTACGGGCCCTTCTACAACTCCTTGCAAATCTGTGTTCGAAGGATCTGGTAACTCTTTTACTCGTACATTTTTCCATTAAGAAATTTCTTTTCTCCCGAGGGCACTGGATTTATCACATTTGTAATATTCAGTGGCATGTACGGAATGTGAATAGTGAAAGTCCTAGGATAACTCTTCTCTTGGAATACTGGGAACTATTATGAGACAACCATTCAAATGAATTCAAAGAAGCAGGAACCATTTGTGATAGCAACATTTTCATGTCAAGTTTTTACGTATGTCCTGCTTTTATTTATTATCAAGTACCTAAACCCGGATCCCACTGCTGCTCTAAATCTACTACTTGCCTATTTCAAGAGCAAGAGGGCTTTCTCCATTGCAATCTTTTATTCGACCTTCTAACTTTTATCTTTATTGAAGCTTTGATGTTGAAGATTCTAGAAAAAAGGATATTTCCATGTCTCCCATGATGCCCCTATTTTTTCCAAGAAAACACAAACATTATTTTGTTTGTGTAGAAAATTATGTTTGATTTTTATTCTCAAGTACAATTTATTTTTTTCATGGGTCAAAATTTAACTTACTTTTCCTATCTGCATTGATACATACAAGAGATTGCTTATTTTTCCACTTTTTAGAGAGAAAAGCATCTATAAATACAGAGCTCTTCTGAGTTATCATTTCTCAAATCTTCTCATGTATTAGGTTATCGTACAATTGTTTCTAATTTCAGCAAGATTAAACATAATAGAAATCAAGCTATAAGGAGGCTCTTAGATTCTTCTTTATGTTTTGATAGACCTTAGGCCGGAGAAGAACAGAGATGAGAATGGCGAGGTTGAGAGGTGGTGGGTTGAAGTTGAGGTGGAGTTGGAGTTGGCCGAGACAGAAATTTTGTTTTAAATTCGGTAGTGGGTGAAGGAAGAACATGGTTGTTGGGAGAGATTTCTGGGCTGTGAATGAAAGCTCCCTGATATTATTTGATCTCACAGGTCAAGAAAAAGGAAACAATTTAAAAGGATTTATCTAGAATCTCAAACTAAGCGATCCGCAACTTGAAGACTCCAATTTGAATTTATGTCCAATCAACAAAAGAAATACAAGAAAGAGGACAAATTCAAGGTAGCATTTGACCTATTATCATGGGATAACATGAGAGACAAGAACACGAGTGCTCCTCAAGCTATTGACAAGTTAACAGAAGCAATCTGTGCCTTTTTTGGCTATGGATCATGTTCAAGATCAAGTGTCTAGTTGCATTGCATTTTGCAGATTCTTGTACTGTTAATGGATTTAATTTTTTTTGCCTTTGTCTTTGAATTACATATGATATGAAGCTTTCATGATTCAAATGAAAACATATGTACAGGTTGACTTTGCATCTGAACCCCTTGAGGCTTATGGTGTGAGCATTTCTCAGGTACACTCTTGTAGCACTCCCATCTGATGAACACAGTGTTTGTCTTGCATATTTCCCATAGTTTATTCCTAAATTTCCTGATACATTCCTTAATACAGGTTGTATTTATGGGTCTTCACATAGTAACCCCTCTAATTACTTTGGAGCTGCTGAAATATCCCAAACTTTGTCACAGTGTATAGATTTTCTTTTCTTCTCTTTTTTGGAGTGTGATTTATGGAGGAGAAAACTTCGGAGCATTAATGGGGGACTAATATTTTTCCTTGGACAGTATTTCTCACTACTATCACACTTGCTGGAGGTTTACCCAGAAGTGGTCGGTCAACTAAACGTTGAAGCCTTTGGTCATATAGTAGAAACTCTTGATTTCGGGCTTCATCATCAGGTAAATTCTGGTGCCGGATGTACGAGTCTGTAGTTAAATACTAGAGTTTATTCCCAGAAGGATTGGTTCATCTTGTCAATTTCGAAAAAACAAAAATTTGTGCCATTAGAATTCCGCTGCTAAATGTCTACTAAGCTAGTTCCCTTCACCATTTTATTTCTTTGATTAGGACGGTGAAGTTGTTGACTTGTGTCTAAGGGCTCTAAAAGCACTTGCGTCCTACCATTATAAGGAAAAAGGAATGGGTAAAGTTGGTTTAGGTTCACATGCTACCAGTTATAAGGATCCTGGTGGAATAGTTCGAGAAGGCATACTAAGTCGGTTCCTTTGTTCATTGCTGCAACTTCTTCTTTTTGAGGACTACAGGTAAATATTATTTAAATAAGCTATTAGTTCGTATGAAATGTAGTGCATATTTTTTGTATGCAGTACTCCGTATTACTTAGACATTATAACTTACAAGATTTTAACTGCTTTAATACTGGTCCTCTCTACAACTATTCATATATGATATTGTTTACATTTAATGACCATATTGTTCTGGTTGTTTTGATGTCAGTACACATATTATGATGGTTATATTTCTTTGTGGTTTCAGCATGGATCTCGTAAGTTCTGCAGCAGATGCACTTTTTCCATTGATACTGTGTGAACAAAGTGTTTATCAGGTATGTTGGTTTTCTCTACTGTAAATACACCTTGAGTATCAATAAATTTGGTAACTCTTTAAATTTACCATCTTCGAAAAGGTCGAGTAATAGTTAAGATATACCCCCTAAGCACTCGTAGCTGTCATATATCCTCAACATGCTTAATCAAGGAACAGTCAGACTCACATCTTTGTCTGTTAGATGCTGTAAGCTTATTCTCTAATCGTTATGAAGATACTTAAAGAAACTAAAAGAACAACATGGGTTTGCGGATCATACGAGTGCAATTTAATTGATATGGATTATTATGCAATTGTTGTGGAATTAACAATTAGGATTACTTTTACTGCATGTTTGGTACGCACTTTACACCACCTTGGACAAGATTTTAGCTTATTTTCTTTCTTAATATTGTTGAATCTAATCCACTTACCAGACACGCCATAATTGTCAATTCTCTTCTACCTTATGTTAAACTAGAGATTATTGGAATCAAGTCGTGATGGGTTTTGCATAGATTTCCATGCAAATTTTGGTGAACTGGTTTTAGAAATAAAATACCTCAGCTGTAATGATACGATTTACCCGGATTACGCTTGGTTGATGATTGACATATTATCTGCTGATTTTCGTCTTTCTGAGGTGGAATTGTTGTTGCAGAATTTAGCGAATGAATTGATAGAAAGGCAGACAAACCAAATGTTCCGATTACGGCTAACAAATGCTCTCCAGTCTCTCACAAATTCAAACAACCTTTCTACGACACTTGACCGCGTAAATTTCCAGAGATTCCGGAAGAATTTACACAGTTTCCTCATTGAAGTTCGTGGATTTCTTCGAACAATATGACCCCTGCAGAATCTGTAGAATATGAGCAATCTACAGAGTTTGTAAATTTTTGTTTGAGGAACTCCAAGAGTGCCTTTTTCTAGGTTGCGTTTGGAATGTAACTGTCTCTGCGCAATGTGTTGTAAAGTTGATTTTGTGGTTCTATAGGCATTTGTGATTGCTGTGGATAGTCTGAGAAGATTTGAATCATTAGAAAGTAGACAAAGAGATGCATGAATTGAATTTTGTATCTCCCTCGCCCTATCCCTCAACAAATCCAATTATTCCTCCTTCTTTCGATCAAATATGTTCTCAATTTCTTTTTATCATTGAAAAAGTGAACAAAAGAATTTCTAATCATGTTGGAAACAAGCAAAGGTTAAGGAAATGGCCCACCTAAAAGAACTCGACACGAAAGACACAAAGGTCTTATTAATTGATTTTTTGGTTAACCAGAATGTGAAATGACTTCAATATACAAATAATCGGTTTGGACACTAAGATGTTAGGTATTCTGAATGCAGTTGGATATAATTGAGAAAGGGATGCATTTGATATGTCAATTATTTGTTTATGCTCAGTTCAATACGTAAAGCATGCCTAAGTACCTAAATTGCAATACGTTTTTTTTTCCCCCGACCAAACCGGTCTGGCAAATACATAGTAATTCTTCCGTCGCCATCGTGGTAATGCTATCTGTTATCAATTAATTTTACATTAGATCAATGAAGGGAATTTCGACAATTATCTTAACTTTGCTATGTGAGAACTTGTGCCTCTATCAACGAACACTTGTAAGAAATTATCATGTCATGGGCGAACTTGGACCGTTGTCAATGAGCATTTATAATACGAAGACATGTTTAATCTTGAACACGAAAGATGAGCACAAGACATGTGGATGCAAATTTTTTTTAAAAAAACTCGTTTACTTTCACAGGTAATTCCACATCAGCAAAAATCATTATGGAAGAACGTGTGAATAAAAATGATAAATCTGTTAAACATGACTTCACAATAAATGAGAGAAGAACACGAGGCATGGTGAATAAAATGTAACAGATTCTGTTATAGTCCATTAATCAATGACTTCATGTGTCATTAGAAGAAAACATTTAATTACCCTCATACCTTAGCAATAATCTATAAATAGGCACAATTGGGAACAAAAAAAGATGGGAAAAATTGAAAGTCTCCTTTAAAATAGTCATCTCTCTCATTGTCTGAGTAAGAAATTTTAGAAGGGAAAATTCTGGTTACGCGAAAGGAATTTGTTCATCTCAATTTTGAAGCTAACAAATTAATGTCGTCTGTGGGAAAGCTTGAACGAAAATAACCATGATCTTGGCCATCCTTGAGTAAAAAAGCTACAATAAAAAAATTGTTCGAAAATGAGTCAACATGAGATAAATCCAGTCGAAGTACAAGCATTAGAGGCCAGAATGAAAGTTCTAAGCGAAAACCACAAGGATGACGACATTAATTCTAAGAGGCTCGTAAGGAATCCTCTGAAAAATTGCCTACGAAACGTTGCCACCAATGCAGAAAAATCTTAACCGCTCGAACAATACGAGAAATGGCTGCAAGTGAATTCCCACAATATAAATCAAATAATTTTTTCAAGGCTATATGGGACAAAGTTAACAATACAATCAAATTCTCATTTACTTGACATTCCAAATGTGCGACTTTGAATCAAAACATTTCATTCAAAATTAAGAGTATGTTTGGTAGAGATTATAATCAGATTAAAATTGAAAAACTAGTCGTTATTGTTGACTTTTATTAGACGAGTGAGACCCAATAATGATCATATTTTCAATTTTAATTAGAATTTAATGATTACCAAACAGGCTCTAATGATTCTCGACAAATAAATAAATCATGTTAATCATCTTGCAGATTACGTGACAATGTCTGGTCCCAGTAATTTTGGAGTATAGAACCATTTTCCCAACAATAAACAGTAGCATTAGCACCACTATCAGAATTCATGCTCAATAGTTTGCAGACAGAAATCGTCCATTCCACCAGGTCCGTCAGTTTATCAGACATTTGAATCAAGTTCGCAAGAGAAGAGAGGACTCAACAAATTTCCTCAAGATAGTATTTCAGAGTACGCTGGGGCATCATCTAGAATTTTTTTCAGAATCTTTAATAACCTCCATTCCGATCATTTCTATTACGTAATGTTCTATTTGTAAGCAAAAACCGGACACTAACTGTAATTCTGTGCAGCTCTCACTTGCATTCGGAAACAAATTTGCATCTCCTTCTCTAATCGTGCTCTCTAGTTTAGCCTCGTCTCGTCACCCCGACTCAGTCCCTTCCTCACCCATAGTCTGTAGTTTTTATTTTCTATTTTCTTCGTCCAATACTACTAACTGATCTCCATTTTGTCACTTATTTCAATTTTTCAAAATTCCTCGAAAGTTTTGCTAAGTATTAGCTTCTTCGTGCCATTTCGAATTCTCTTAGACCTTAGCGTTGAGTTTTTATTCCTTTTACAAAGCATCAACCGACTTTCACGTATGTTTTCCATCAAGTGGGGATCACGATCATGCTGTTGCTTCCATGATTTTGAAAGGTGGGAGACATACATGACATATTTGGTAGGTTAAAGACCTGAATGCAACACTCATCAAACATTGTCGACTCTTAACTGATTTTTTTCTTCGTAATAACACAAAAAAATTGTTGCACAGTAAATTAGATCACTAATCGTCATTTTAAATATTTACATATCTAACCATTCAATTTTATTGCACTGTCCCAAGATCAAGATGGGTAACTTTCAATTTTATTGCACAGTCTCGTTGGTTTTTTCTTTCTTTTTTTTTCCTTTTCCATTTATTTTCATGGTCAAATACTAAGGCCAACACAATTTTTTCCGAAAATACAATTTACATTTTCTTTGTTTCTCTCCGTTGAAGACGTTTTCCATACTCTAAATTTACACAACAATTGGAGATGTTATCGAGAAGCACATTATCCATACCAAAATGAATCCAAAGAAACCATTATCCATAAGAATTATAAAGTTAGAACGGTTTCTGGCAGGGAACAAAGATAGGCATGCATGGCAGTTTCATCGCTCTCATTGAGCTTCGCCTCGACAGCCTTAGTTCGAGTCATTCAATCTTTTCTTCAGCTATATGTGCGTGGTTCAACAAGCGCCGCATTTTGAAGATTGTATTAAGTGTTTCCTAATAAGATTTATTTGCTTGAAGGTGGATTCAAATCTTGTAAGGAATGTTTATTCAGCACCAACTCAGGTAGACAAAATAGTGGATATGCAAGAGGTACGTTTCCTCTCCATGCTCAACTGATTGGCTTGTCAAGCCCCTATTTGGTTTAGCTAAAAATTGATTTTGATAAAAGTTGATAAGTTTGTAGTTAAAAAGTTGATAAAAGTCGTGGATCCCATGAAATATGTGGTTAAAAATGAGTTTAAAAAATGAGGACCAAACTGGGGTTAAGCTCTCTTTCAGTTTCATTCACAACTAGGTTTTGGTTCGATAATTGTTGTTCATGTCGGAATCCTGCTTAGGGTTAGAGGTCCTCAGATTTTAGCTCTCTTAAGCTTGGCAATAAGGTACACTCTAAATTCATACCAAAAACCCATCAAATGAAATGGAAAAGTGTAAACTGCAGCTAAACTAATCTTAGTGCTTGGTTTGAACCCAATGCTGGTGAAACTATGTTATTAGGAATGATAGTGTATAAGCATGCTTGGCTTAGCCCAAAAATAAGTGAACGTACTTTTTCTTTTCTTTTTTTTAAGGTAAGGGCCATAGTTTCCTGTGCTCATAAATTACTGATTTTCTCAAAAAAATGTCAAATATGTTTTCCCAAAAAAGTTGCTCATAAGATTAGCCAAGCACGCTCTAAGAATTCCTCGAGTATAATAGAATCTACAGATTCAAAGAACATCAACTTTGATTTGCGAACTGCACTCAGTATCTGTTCATACATCTTTGTACAAACTTTGAATGATGTATTTTGTGCAGGAAGATACTATACTTTGATTGTTGGGGCAAATGAAAGACGGTGGAGAAAAGTTCGGAACAAACTTAAAGTGGTGGTTGCTTCTTTCAAGTTGCTGGATAAATAAGGCCTCTAGCAAGAAATGGCAACTCGAATGTTGGATCCTAGCTACATCCCCCAGAGAATGCACTATGTTCTCCACACCGGGGTCGAAAGGGCTATTTCCAGTAATTAGAGAAGCACAGGTATATTCTTCTGCACGCGGATTGCTTGGCAAAGACATGCCATTATGCTTCGGTAAAACCCACTTTACACCTGTTGTCATCGAACATATATACACATAATTTATTAGCTACATGGTCACAAAATGATTATATCTCTGTATTGTCAGTTGTCTCAATGTATGCCAGCAGTATTGTCCATTTTTTCTTCTGTAACTCGATACGACTATCTGTAAGAGTTTAAAGATAGCTTGTGGGGGAGAATTTTGGGGAGCTTATACTTTTTCATTTCGTGTGTGCTCTCCATGACATCGACTTTTGAGACAGGTGGTTATGTTAACTTGGTCAAAAAACTTTTGTTTGATGAGGTTTGCAAGAAGTATCTTCTTGAACGCTCATGTTTGAACATGATCTTCAATGATAAGAATAATCTCCACACTCTGTACTCCAATAAATAACACTTCTCCACTTTACTATATTTAGAAGAGTGGAGGATACTCGGAATTAGATTATGTTCACAGGAATAGGATAGTTTGCCCGCAGGTTACCTTTTGTACTAAGCCCCTGTTTGACGAGCGTCAAAATAAATTTTTTTTCTCAAACTTATTTTCAACCACATATTATCTTAATAAAATATTCTGTACGTAAATTTAAAAAAATTTCCTACTTTTTAACTCCACATTTTCCCTAAAATCGTTATTCTAAAATTCATTTTCCTC
>CAIGRF010005956.1:0-19929 GCA_903798235.1 Fraxinus ornus | reverse complement strand
AAAAAAAAAAAAAAAAAAAAAAAAAACTAGACTTCTTACTTCAATTATAAATGTACGAATAATTTTATATTTAGCAATGAATGATAAAAGCTCAAAAATCGTTTTACGTATGAAAATATTATTTTATAAAAACACTTGTATAAAAAATTATTCTTTAAAAAATGTAAGTATTTCAATTTGACATTTAAATTTTTTACAATGTTACTTACCTTGAGAAATAAAGTGAAAATATATTTGTGAAGAAACTTCTTTGAACGTACATTTTTACATTCATTTCATTTATTTTTTCATAACAAAAACTTTGATGGATGAATCAAGCTTCTTGAATCATTTCTCTCATCTAAGTTTTTTGTTTCTCTTTGTGTTTAACTTATTTATATCAATCTTAAAAGAGAGATATATTTTTTTAGAAGATCGTGTTGACACCGACCTACGAGGTCGTTAGCTCGGACCATTGGTGTCTTAATGAGGAAGAAGCAACGCGAGGTCGGCCCACGTAAACTCAGCTGGTTCTTGGGTAAAACTTGCGTAGCAAGCTATTGTAGTCTCCCAAGGTGTAAAAGTAGCTGACGAACGCAGATCACTGACAAGATCTTCAGGCTACCAACCAAAGAAGCACAAATGGAAAGGTCACACGTCAACGCCCACTTAATCCTCCAATCAAAAGTTTTAGCTTCCTTTCCTTAATAAAGCATTGAATGTTGGGACCCGCTTGTCCCATCACCTCATAATGAGGATGCGAGAATTAAGCTCGGCTGCCAGTCTTATTGCGCCAGCACATGTACTTGTTCATCTCTGTGTTTCAGACTGACAAGACAGGAGTATTGTGTGACGGCTTACTTCTCGTATATAAGGGTCCAGGAAAGGCATTGTAAAGGGACGATTTTTCCCATTGGTAACTGAAAAACACACCCTTAGCATTTACGAAAAATTAAGGCAACGATATCGCCTCATGATCAAGAAATCCTTCAATCTACTTCCCTTATAACAACATTTACACCTTAAATTGGCTTGAAGCTTGTCCACATAATTTTCAATGTCAACAGATCGTTATACTTATATTCCATAAACTTTTCTACTTCTTCATATTGAAAACTTTGATTGATTGAATCAAACTTTTAAAATCATCATATTCATCAAAGTTTCTCATTTCTCTCTTAGTACTTAATTTATTATAATTATTCATTAGAAGAGAAAAATATCTTAAGAAGATTTTAAACATACATTGCATTTATTTCTTCTTCATCTTCTTATTGAAACACTTTGATTGATGGAATCTAGTTTTTAATTATCATATTTATCAATGTTTTTATCTAACACTTGAACTATCATTTATTACTATTCATTGAAGTGTTAGCCTTTTTTAATACTTAACTTGTTCATATTATTTATCAAGAGAGGAATTCCATTATAAATTCACTTTGATAAAGTGTAGGTCATGTTGAAATCTCGTAAAAATCAACATTGTACAAGGATTAGTACTCCTTGTTGTAAGTTACCTTGTGGATCATATTGAGATCATGTAAAGCTAAATATTGTATGATGATCGATTCTCCTTAATCGTAAGTCATCGAAAGCGTAGTATATGGTTGTATTGCACATTAAGTCAATCAATATAGTAAAAAGAACTTGCTCGTGCCGAAGAGCTTGGTAACGGAGGACGTAGAATATCACTACTTTAGATCGAACCTCCACAAGTATATCGTTTACATCATTTCTCCATTTTATGCTTATTATTTGAATTAATATATTTTGTTTTCACTTGCTTGAATTTAAATTTGTTTTTCGAAAAAAATCTAAATATCAATTCATCCCAATCTTGATTAGTTATTCTTAGGCTATCAAAGGCCATTCTGAAAGTTTGTTCCTAACATTAGTTCTAATATCTTGGTGGTGTTAGTTTTTTTTTTTTTTTTCAAGTTATACAGTGAAATTTGAACGATTTTACCCTTTGTGCATTTGAGATTCGATCATGTTTGATTGATTACTGTAGTTGATGGAGCTTTATGAAGAATAGTAGTGCTCTAAAGTTTAGTAAATTCACATCTCTCGTTATTTACGGACTGCAGATTGTGTGGTAATCATTACTTGTGTTAGAAATTTAAGAATTATTTGTCTTACTTGAAGTGTTGAATTTAATTACAAGTTGATTATTGATTTTGTGTTTAATTGCCATGAAGTCACTGTGTAAGACTGCATTATGTGAGAAACTGAACTTTTGTTGACTTACCTTTATGTTGAATTGATTATTCTGTTAGAGCACTTAGACTTGACCCATTTGACCATTCCATTGATACTAAGATCTCCAATCTCACGAAACTTTGAGAATTTAGAACGGTGTATATTGTGATCTTAGGATTACTTTGTGTGACCTAATTTGCATTTTGGTGGTTCTATTTTCAAAAATGACTTCATATTTTGAAATGAAAATTTTCAATGGAAATGGAGAGTTTCAATTTGGCAACAAATGATGAGTAGAATTTTAGTCAACAAAAAATCTCAAAAGCCATCGATGGTGATTTTTTTGAAAATTTGTCAAAAGAACAGAAAGAAGAAACTTGTTCAGGATATTATTAATTGTGACGAGAAGGTATCCAAAACCTATAATGCCATCTTTTTGCTTAATTCTATGCCTGATTCATATAGGAGTGTTAATAATGCAATTAAATATGGTAGAGACACCTTAACACCGAAAATTGTCATAGATTTCCTTAGGAGTAAGGAGATGAAAATTAAGGCCAGAAAAGAGAACAAGATGAGTGGTGAGGTGAGGTACATATGATGAGGAGTAGAATGAAGTTAAAAGAAATAAGTTTGGGTAGAGATCAAGACAGCAGTGATGAGGGTGATAAGAAGAATGGTAGGGGTTGGGACAAGTCCGGGGTAAGCGGTGTTACAACTGTGGTAAGACTGAATACTTAATAAGGGACTATCTCAAGAAGAAGGATAATCAGAATAGTAAAATGAGTGGGAGGCAAATGTTGCTTTCGATCAAGTGATGACCTTAGTGAGGTTTATTGAGAGTAAACCAAGTTACTGCATTTGCATCTTTGTGTAATCATTTCTACATGTGTGATTGCTTAATTCTATTGCATCGTTATATGTTACATTTCAATGTGTTTGATACGTGCATTTGCATGAATTTGAAAGCAATTCGATTACTTAGTGTAATGTGTTTGCATACATAATGGTTTGGGATGCATTAGCAATAAGTATGCTAGGTGTATTTTGGTAATGTGGAGTATAGATGTCTAATGGTACATTGGTGGTATGTACCGAGGGATGTGGAGTATGCCATTTGAATCACGAATGGATATGTGATTAAATGTCTAAAGTCCTTTATCTGAGAAGACCCTGATCGGGTGAAGTGTGAGAATGACACATTTATCATTTATGTTAGGTGCAGACCCATTATCCACTTAGGTTGGGAGAAGTGAGTTAATGATAGAGGGTTAAATGATATAGATAAAGAAAGAAATGATTGCTCAGGGGCCTTTGAAAGTATTCCTACTGGTAGTCCAATCATATACACTGTGGACTTAGTATCTATTGTGATTTACCAATGAGACATGGGTTACTGGTCAGTATAGTAAACATGGTGGGAAATGAGATAAGGTATATGTTCTCGAAGAGCAAGCAACACAAAATGGGATATAATAAGTGTGGTGAGATCTTTTCGTGTGGTCATTTATGCATTTGTTGCATATGTGTTGGCCGTTTGATTGATTAACTTGGTGTTAGTCGTTGTTTTCTGTGAACATGCTTGAAAAGATCTGCATTACTCTATGTTATATCTTCATCGTATGAATAATATGCTCTTGAATGATTATTGTGATTACTTGTTCCTACTTGGGTATTTTTTGGTTTTTGCTCTGGTGAGTACATGTAGCAGGTATAATATCTGTTTCGAGTTTGAAATACGAGATAAGGTATGTGATTCCAATTTATTGGTTACCTTGCTTATGCAATTATTAATTCTATGTTTTGGTTGTTTACAAATTGATTGGGTATCTAAGTGGAGATTTGTTGGATTTCGATGCCCAATAAATTTCGGTCGATGATGTAAAACATAGGATTATATTTCACCGGCCAATGGTGAATTGATTATTAACAACGAAGTCTAAAAGCTCGATCTGAAAATAACGTGGATTTTTGGAAGCAACTTAATTTATTAATGTTGCTCATGGCCTAAATTATAGCTTATTGGATGGCTCTTTTGACTTGGCCCATTTAATCCATTTATTGGCCCAATTTGGTTTATAACTTAAACTATATATGTAGCCTCTTTGACTTGTGATTTGTGAACCGTGTGTTATTTGCAAAAGAGAAAACAACCATGATCTTTGCTTTATGCCTGAAAATCGGTGGCCGCCCCCTTGTTATCTCCTTCAACTTTGTGCCTTGTCTTCATTGGTTTTCTTCTTGCCTTTGTGGTTGCAAATTACCACCACTTTCCTATCATTTGTGGGTGAGAAGATTGTAGCAACCATAAGTGACCGTGGATTGTAGGTCGAAGCTTTTAGATTACTTGTTTGGTAGAAAAAGGTAACGTGAAAATCGAGCCTCGAAATCATCGATTCGAAGTTCTTGGAGTGAGCTTCTGCAACAATATTATTTTTGGGTCAAATTTATAATTATAACGTTGCTACTTAATTGGTTTCTTTTACATTCTACATTTGACATTTTAAAACCTCCATTTACCTTTAATTCATGCATATTGTAGATTTTTTATAAATCTTATAAAACTATCAGAAAAGAGAAAATATATTAAAGAGTATTGAGAAATACAAAGCTCAATAGTGTATTTTATTAAGAATCAAATCCTCATATTTACAAGATACAATTAAGACTACAAGGATACAATTATCATCCACATAAATAGTATTTAATTAAGAATCTACTTGTACGACTAATTACACAAAATTCGTCTCGTTAAAAATCTTATTTGGCAAAGATTTTGTGGGACTTTAGGAAGGAAAAAAATACAACTAATAATAATAATAAAAATTGAAATAATGAAATGTTGCCTCATAAAAACCTTGTAAAAACTTAATAGAGAAAAAAAAAACCATTAAAAAAAGTACTCTCATTTTATTTTTCAATCAATGAAAATCCTTGTATCGAGCATTAATGTCTTTAACAAACTATCTTCCAAAATTTTTGTATTAAATAGTTTTAGTGAATTGTGTTTTATACTGCCTTGTTATAGCCCCTAAGCAATACCATCTCCATACAAAGTTATTTATTTAACTTTAGTGAGCATGACGGTATCGTAATAATAGATCTTGTTGTTGCTCTCTTTAGGTCTTATATACGATTTGTAACATATGAGAGTAAAACCATAAAGTTTGAGGGTAAATAAAAACAAAAAAAAGATGCCTCGTTAAACCCTTCTTTAAAAAAGTCATACGGGAAAAAACTAGGTGAATAAAAAAGAGTACATTATTGTTTTGGGTACATTATGGAAGTGGTCCTATTAGAAACTTTTCCATGCAACCCCAATGAGGAATAACATTAATCAAGAAAATGGAGAGCAACGTGTATTTACTCACCCTCATAACAATATCACTTGAGATCTGTATATTTTATTTATCGACTTATGTTGAAGTAATAAATATCCGCCACATAAATCGTTATGATAACCAAATGTGATAGATGAAATGATTGATGACCTTAGTGTTGATCAAATAATATCCAACATCATCAGTAGTCTCGAACCATGAACTATGGTACTCGAGGGACCATAAATATTCATTATCACATCGAGCTTTTCACTTCACGTAATAAATATTCATTGGAATCAAATGGGTGTATATTTTCTTCATATAAAAACTTTTTAGGACTTTTTCTATAAAAGTTGCATGATGAACCAGAATATAATTAGATAAATGCTTGATCTACAAGTCGAAGCAAAATTTTATTTTTCTAAAATCTTGTCTTAAATTCTTTATTCAAGTAACCAATTGCCTTTAAAAGCTCTTCACGAGTTCCAAAAAATATTTGAATAATCAACTCGCACATTAATTAATAAATCTTGAATATTGATTTTCTTATAAATATAAATAGTCATATGTGATCATTCTTGAGCAGATGGATGTCAATACATCATTTTTACATTGAGAACTTGAGGAGAGCATCAACATGCAACAACTTGAGAGGTTCACGGTCTCTGGGAAAGAAGACTGTCTGTGATTGTTGAAGAAGTCCTTGTATGGACTAATGCAGTCACCGAGGTAGTGATATAAAATGTTTAATTCATTCATGACTACACATGATTTCTTTAAATGTAATTATGATAGTTGTGTGTACTTCTGAAAGGAATATTGTGGATCGACTACATATTTGTTATTAGATGTTGATGATATGCTCATAGCAGCCAAAAATAAAGCAGATGTCAGAAAAGTGAAGTGTTAACTCTGGAAGGAGTTTGATATGAAGGACTTGGGTGCAACAAAGAAAATTCTTGGTATGAAAATCTTGAGGGATAGAAAGGCTGGCATATTGTATTTTAGTCAAAAATTGTACATTGAAAATGTGCTTGAAAGATTCAATATGGTGAATGCGAAGGCTGTCAGTACTCCAATTAGTACTCCAGTGGCTGCCCACTTTAAATTATCATCTAACTTGTGTCATCAACCAGATGAAGACATTGATTACATGTATCAGGCTCCTTATCCCAATGCAGTTGGTTCGCTTATGTATACTATGATTTGTACAAGACCTGATTTGACACATGCAGTTAGTGCAGTTAGCAGATACATGGCAAACACTGGCAATGAACATTGGAAAGCAGTGCAGTGTGACTCTTCTAATGCTTGTTTGCATCTTGATAAGAGGAAGTTATTTATAGGGTATGTGTTTACCCTTTAAGGTTATGCTATCAGCTGAAAAGTTACTTTGCAAAATACAGTAGCTTTGTCCACAACAAAAACAGAATACATGACCATTACAGAGGTATGTAAGGAGTCTATGTGGCTGAGAGGATTGATTGGTGAAATCAGTGAAGATTTGCAGATTTCTATAGTATTTTGTGATAGTCGAGCGTAATTTTCTTGACTAAGGATCAAATGTTTCACGAGATGACTAAATACATTGATGTGAGGTATCATTTTGTGCGTGATGTTATTGTTCGTGGTGATATTATAGTGAGCAAAGTTGATAATAAGGATAATCCTGCTGATATGATGACAAAATCACTTCATATTGCTAAATTTGAACATTGCTTGAGCTTAGTGGGTATTTGTTATTGATTCAGTCCACTGGGGTTTGTTTGGAAGATGAGGAGTCGTGACTTGGAATTCCTTGTATTGGAATTTGATTCAAGGTAGAGATTTTTTGTGGTTTGACCCAAATTCTAGTGGGTATTGGAGTCTAAATTGACGTGGTCTTGAAGAGATCAGAATTATGGACCGGAGAAAAAGTCGTTGCATTTTCGCTAGCTGAACGCTCAAGTGAGTCCTGTAGAAAACAACACGTGACTTGGTCACTCGCTTGGCGCTGCCCTGCGCTCGAGCGATAGGGTTGTCACCTGCCACTCGCCCTCCTGTCGCTTGAGCGACAGGCTTATCCGGCCTGACATGTTTTCGACTTTGACGCGATTTTGGACTCATATTTTTCTACAACTTGTTATTTAGGGTATATATATATATGGCACGACTTGTATAGAAAAACACAACATAACATAATAGAGAGAGATTCATACATCTTGAGAGATTTAGATTTCAATTGAGTGTATTGAAATCTTGTAAATACAACTTTTATTGATTATAGTGGATTTTTCCTCATCTACCCATTGTTTTTTTTTTTTTTTTGTATTGGATTTCCACGTAAATTTTGGTGTTTATTTCATTATCGTCATTATCTTGCTATCCAGATTAATAACATGTATATATGCATATATAAGTATGTCCACATGGGTGGTATATGTGTATTCTGTATGTGTGTACATATGTACATGCGTGCGTGTATACATATGTAATATGTGTATATGTGCGTGTGTATATACACATGTTAATATCCATATTTTTCTATTATTCACAAAATTATAGTTTCTTTTAATTGATAGAACAATAAATTACTTCCTTAAACGACTTTTGAACGAGCTAGTACTTATTTGAATTAATGGCGTCTTTTAATAGTGGATTTCAAAACATTAACACTTCATTTTCAAGTAAATTTTATAGTGACACTACTAAATAAATTAATTTAATAGAGAAATGTTATGGGTTCATAATTAAAGAGTATATATTGTCAGAATTTCAAGATAAATGGTAATGAATTAGGATTCGCACCTTGACTTCATGGGCGACTAGGGACATCTCCAATTGCTATTCTAAAAGTTTATTTCTACGAATTTCAATTAAGTAAACCTCCCCTTATCTTCATATGTACTTTACATCATTAAATGTATAACCCAAAATTGTTATTGTGTTACCTAAATTGCCCTTATGCGAACATGATATTTGATTATTACATTTTAGGTCATTAATACTTCTCTTTTGACATAATCATGAACGTCAATGTATCCATAAGCATACATAAAGTTTCAAATGTCAATGAGTATTTTAAAAAGATATGTATATCTAATGCTTTTATTACAAGGTGTATGTCTATGTAGCACCCGACCAATGTTCAATGTTAATGTTAATGTTAACCGTTTTACGGTAATACCGATAGGATCGATTGGGTTTCAAAAATAATTGTCCATTGCATTCTAATTGGCTAAGCGATACACCAAGAAAGCTCGCGATATTAATTTTAAGTTTTTAAAGAAATGAAAGAAAATGGGAAACATAATAAAAAAACGCCTTTTTATTTTAAAATAATTCATATGCATATCATAAGCATACATTATATGCATGATGTTTGCTTATTGAGCGTTAGCTCATCCCACTTTATCCCTTCCCATTTTCAAATGATAAATGCAAGATGATTCGAGATGCCAACTTGTGGTAGCACAGACTCAGTATGATCATATTTAAATGTTGAATTCGTTTTTGTAATTAAAGTTAACATTCGGTTTAATTGTTCTATATGTTATTAAACACAAATTATTTAAAAATAATAAGTCGTCAATATTTATTATGTCAAAGAAAAGTTTAATCATTTTTCGCATTTATGATCTAAATGATAATATCTTCAAATTTAAGTATCTAAATTTGGGGGTGTTACAACTATAGTTAGAAATCAAATCGAACGGCAAAAAATTGTTTGGTTCAAAAAATAATATGGTTTGTTAAGTTTGAATTTTTTTTTAGAACTGTTTAAATAGCTTGATTTGAAAATAAATCGAAAAAATTTCAAACTTAACCATGTTCAACTCTATTTTTATTGATATCGCCAACAAAATAGTAAAATAACCATATCAATATCCAACTTATACCGAAAAACCCATAGTTTTGAGACCAGCCACTTCAGCTCTCAAGTCAACACAGTAGAGAGTGGACAACTGGCCATGTACTGCCAGTAACTGTCATGTCTCCTCGTCGAGGGTTAATTACTCCAATAGTCACTAAACTTTGGCCAAAGTTTCCATCAGGTCACTGAACTTTAAAAACTACGTGGTTAGTCACTGAACTTTCGAAAAATCACACCATTGGTCACTGNTCGCCAACAAAATAGTAAAATAACCATATCAATATCCAACTTATACCGAAAAACCCATAGTTTTGAGACCAGCCACTTCAGCTCTCAAGTCAACACAGTAGAGAGTGGACAACTGGCCATGTACTACCAGTAACTGTCATGTCTTCTCGTCGACATTGCCCGGCAACAAACCTTAGTAGATGAACACTCATCATTGCCCCAACTGTCACAACTTGGGCCTAGTTGCCTCAGCATGGTTGACTCAGATTTTTGGGGACTTAATAAGTTGTAATAGCAATAAGCATGTTTGGCAGAGCTTAAAGTTTAAGAGTAAGTTTAATTTTGAGGTCAAAATTGAATTAAGTCGGCACGTGTAACTCAGAGCTTGCAAATATGCTATCTAGGTGATACTTGTTATCACCTCAAAAAATGGAGGAACCCACAACTTAAAAATTGTGGGATTATTTGCCAAACATGCTCAATGTGGTCGACTCAGATTTTTTAGGACGAGATGGGTTGCAGTGACAGTGTATGTCCATGACAATCATTTTAGAAACATGGCTGCTTCCATTTTGTTGCAAAAAAGTATGATAAACATCAGAATCACTGAAATCTAATTCCTATCAAAGTTAAAATCTAAGTCAAAGTTAACAGTTAATTTAAAAATGCTATAATACCACTCTAGATGGTGTTATGTAATAGGCTCAATAAAAGATGTAATGAAGTGACTCATTTAATTGTACTTCTCCTTAAATGTCACTTTAATGTCTAGACTAGTGTTTTAGAACAACTGCTGCTAAATAACATTATTACTCAAATAAAAAAGAGCTTAGTCAATGACAATAACTTTAGATGTGAGATGAAACTGACCCAAAATTCTTTCCATTCTTCTATGCAAAAACAATAAATCAGTAATCACCATCTGACTTTGCCATTCAGTACTTTCGACCACCAATATGGAATACAAAAATTCAAGCATGCCGCATTTTACTTGAAATGATCGAACTGTTTTGAAACGAATATAAAAGGCTACCACTTTCTTTGACCAGATCTTCCAATATTTTCACAAGTACAGTTCTCTGCGCCCATTGCTAGAAAGTAACGGCTTTTTTAGACAAATAGCACATCCAACTTGGCCTCCTGTCCTCTCATTCAAGCTTTGAACATCTTGTCCTTTTGGCTTCTACACCATTCCATCTCTTCACTCAATTTTCTTAGTCGAAAATAGCAGAATGAGAAAACCTTTATTTTCTATTCATCTCGTCGTCACCTTAACACATCACTTCTATCAATCATTCATGACAGGTAAAGATTCAAGCAACTGCACATTTAACACATCTTGCTAGTACAACAATCCATGATCCAAATCAGGCATGAATACATCAGCATGCCTATGTACACTGTTGCAGGCAGCATTATACCATATGATAAATTGTTTACAGATGTATATCCTTTAGGTGTTACAAGGAAAAATTGGTGGAATTACTGCTATGATGTTGTATATGTACATAAACACAACCAGCCAAGTACGAGATAATTCTAGAACTAGTTGCTATAAATTACTCGAGGGGTTCCACTAATTGACATATACAAGGGGAGAATCCTTCCCCTAGTTAAGAGTGCATTACTTTTCAAGCCTCCTGAGCAGAGCCATCAAAATCAGAGGAAGAAGCAGAAAATGAGGGAAGCCAAAGCTCGACTCGTGTCCCACCTGCTCCAATGGCAGCATCTGAGTTTCTTGGAGACATAACACGGACAACGCATCCATAATTTTCGAGAATCTCTCGAGCAACAGCCAGTCCAGCAATGAAGTTCCAAGTCGTGTTGTCTTCAATCATATCTTTACCGAATAGATCTGTCCCAAATGGTACAAGGGAATGCATCTGCGTCTGCGAGTCGGGGAAAATTTCACATGAAACAAACAGCATAGGCCAAGAAATGCAATGCAGGAACAAGCAAAAAAATATTGTTTCTCATTGAGAAAATTCAGTACCAAATTGGTCCCCAATCTTTCATTTTAGTTGTAGAATCAGCTCCAAGTGAGGGGAACAATCTAAATCTATCATCACGTGACACCTCATATCCAACTTTATAAAGCTATATTTTGTTTCCTAAATTGGACTCATGCCGAAAAATTTGAAGTGAGACATGTTTCCACGAGGGCAACAACAATTTAACGAAGATGTGGTAGTTTCCATTATTAGAGACTGATTGTGCAACTATAACAAGGTTTTAAGCCAATTTCCTCGCTGATTGTGCAAAGGCCCCACTGTGTTTTCCTCCATAGGGGCAAGAGAAGAATTCAGATTGCAAGGTCTCTGTAGCCACAAAAGGTGCACTTCAACTCAAGCAGAAAATTTACAACAATAATCTGCACGCGAGCAGAACTAAATAATATATTTAGAAGCATCAAAGTTATAGATAATACCACATGAACAAATGTCTTTCATATTTGTTATAACGTACAGATAGCACCAAGATTCACGTCAATAAATTTGGCTATGAAGCAAAACTGTACCATGTAGTGCATGTCAGGCCCATCATCATCGATGATGATTAGAGCACCACCCGCTGGTGCTCCAGTGGACACTATCTCAACTTTTCCACCAACTTCTGTACGCAACAATGCACCCTCAATCAAATTGCTCAAAGCTTGCCGCAAAGCAGGTTCTTCAACAGCAGCCACCAAAGAACTTGAAAGTTCACATAGTTTCACAGCTCGTTGCTGGTTATGAGCAAGTGGCTCTATGGCCCGAACCAGATCCTCCAGTACTTCAGTAACATTGCAGGGTCTTCTGATGCAAATGGTATAAAATCAGGAATAATTATATGAATTATCTTAAAACTATGAAATGCTAGCACACAAAGAGGGAAAGAAGGTCTTGGCAGAAAGTTTTCTTTCATCAGGCTCAAGTAGGTACACCAAATAAAGAAAAGAGTTCTGGTTTTCAAATTCCATGAAAAAAAATTGACCAGGCAAAACCCATACTAATCAAGCATCTTGGAATGGCAGATAAGCAATCACAAAATTTTTCGATGCTGATCAAGAACATGTTGAGAAGTTCAGGAGTTCAGGATTTTTTACAAAGTTAAAATAGCCTGTAAAATTCCAAAAGAGATTCCCAAAATACTACAAAGTAGGTTGATCTTGCAAATCCTAGGAATATGTCTGTATTACAATTTTAGAATTTTTCTTGCGCAAAGAACATACAAATTCTAGTTAAGTGGTTTACTTTCTCTTAGTTATTTGGCTGACCTTTCTAATTCCCATTCAAGATTTCTCTTTCCATGTTTATAGAGAGATATTTTTTATTCAGAGAAAATGATGTATCCCATATAAATCTATTGGATATCCCAGCCAGCCCTCATAAAATATCCAACATCATCAATTTGCAGTAAACATAAACTTCAAGCTTTTTAAATAAGCATATACAAGTATAAATACATTACTTACCTGAAAAAGTAAGCATTACTAATATTTAAATTTTAAAAAGTACTCCATGAGGCATGATATTTTTGTACATAACGGTACCTGATTCCCTGTTGATGTGAAGGTGCCAGAGAAAGAGGTGGCATGGGAAATTCCAAATCCCTCGACGGTGAACTAATAGAAAAATGATGACTAGATTCTTGCATTGCACGGATTGAAATTTCAGCTGAAGAGTTATTAGATAATTGTGAATTCGTCGAATCGTGTAGTGGACCAGTTGACTGGTGCATCATCTTTAATGTTTCACTGTTATGGTGCATTATATTAGCCTAAAAAGAAAAAAGCAAGCTAGTCAGACAACTGTTAGCTGATGGTCAATCTCAAGAAAACTGAAAGGCATTAGAAAATCAAATAAAATGTGAATCACTAGAGAAATAACTTAAATGTAAGGCCAGAGGAACTCCTGGAATTTGTTTACCTCTCATTGAACCATTCAAATTTAAAAATGATCACAATAATTCAAGTGATAGGAAATAATTAAGAGATTAATTATTAAAAATTGTGCTGGGACAATCTGATAAAAAAGATTTCATGGGGAGCAACTAACATTGTTAGTATACATGTTGTTTAGGACAAAATTTAAATGATAAACGTGTAGCCTCTCTAACCTCTTAAACTTTCAAATCAAGTGATTCAACATGGTATTGGTGTAACAACTCGGCCTCTATAGGTGTCAGGATTCAACTTAAGTTTCTCATTAAGCAGATATCTTGAGTTCGAATCTTGGGGAACACGATAGAAAGTCGCGATAGGGTAAGTGGACATACTCAAAGCGGACAGTACATAAGCCAATAGCTTGGGTATAAAGACCCGGATCATTACAATTAGAGCACGCAAAGGTCATGAATTCAAGTCTCATCGCCATTAATTTAATTAAATTGTGCATGTGTCACACTTTGATGGGAAAACATAAACATGGAGGGAAATGCTGAAGTTTTAAATGATATACATTTGGCTCCCTCTAACATCTTAAGCTTTTACATCAAATGGTTCAATATGCATGTGACAAGCTTTGATAGAAGAAAAATGAATCCTGTCTATAATTAAGGTGGCAGGTTGAAGACAATTTAAATGATATACATGTAACCCACTTTAACAATATAAGTTTTTAGAACAAGCGGTTCAATACATGTATATTGATGTGTTGCCAACATCCATAAAAAAACATACGGTCAGTATTTCATATATATGCATATCACAGAATAACAGAGAAGCTAAGATGTATCAGCAAGTGACAAACAGAATATAAGTTATACATTTTTTCTTCTTGGTAGAAACAGTACCTTTGTCAAGTGCACAGCATCCTGTAATTGTTGAAGAGTATCTCTCATGTGATCACCTTGCACTAAAATGTCTTCGACAATATCATATGAAATCTGCAAATCTCGAATTCATGTTTTGATCAGGAAAGAAAGAATAATTTTCAGAAGTATCAAAAGTAAGTTTAGCAGGAATGTTCCAAGTTGTAGAGGCACAAACCTCGCTTCTACTGGTGTGAACACGTAGCAATTTACTCAAAGTTTTAATGCTTAAAAGAGAACCTCGAATCTGCAAATTCAAAGATAGAGAGTAATCATAACTGTCCAAATCATATGACACCAAAATCCAACAGCAGCCCATCATCTTACTTGCTCAACCAAATTATTCATCCTGACATTATTTTGCCACGATGATTGCTGAAGTAGCAATGCTTTCTGTAGAGGAATACAATGCAGTTAATACTTGTATAGAAAGCTGCCACACTCGCAAATAAATTTCCACCATTAAAAAAATAGAAAAAAGAAAAATTCAGAAAAGGCACGTTGGGAAATGTCTTCTTTCTGCAACAAAAAATAAGATATTTGTGCTATTATAAAGCGGGACTACTGAGAATTATAATTCCAGCAAAATCTCAGCAAGACTACGGATGCATATTTGTATATATAATCAACCTGATCCATGACATATGCCATAGCAAGCGAACTAGTGATATTAATGGCATTTCGTTGTTGATCTCTTGTAAACTTCGATATCTCAAAAGAGTGATCCCCGAAAGTTTGGATGTCCAACGATTGTGAACCAACACTGTGAGGCAATGCAAAAGATTGCCCAGGGACTGAGCTTTCTTTCACAGGAAGCAATTCTCTTTTTTGAGCCATCTCTGGGAGCTCGGCGACTAAGAAACCCACGACAAATGGATGTTTGACCATAGGGAAAACTACAGCACCAAGCTCAGGAAAAAGTTCTGCCTAGAAATGAAAGTGTCATCTATTGGAAATCCAGTAACAGAAACAGAAGTCCAAAGGAATGGCTAAAGAAACAAATCCAAAAACTAATCACCGTGCCTGTTTACTTGAAATTGCAGCTTCTGCAACTCTTAACCCAGCTGGAATACTAAAGTTACCAATCAGAACCACGATATCATCCACATTAACACCAGGATAGAATGTAATGCGACGCAACTCCAACCTGTCCATAACATAGCTGCCAGCTGGTCTGACATAAACCTGTGGATTACATAATTAGTACTGATAAAAATACTGAATACACCAAAGAAAATCCATATGCAGTTAAACACCTGTGGGTAATAAATATGTGACAACTATAAAGATTTATTTTATGTGAACAATAAAACGGTCCAAAGATAGATTTATTGTTTGACATAATTTATTGTCAATATTTGATTATTATACCAGAGTACCACTTACAAGTTGATATTACTATCCAAAGACTAAATATCAATGTTGTGCTCGTTCTCCTGTGATGAGGTCCATCGTTATTTGAAATTATTAATTGCTTAATGCGGATTCCCATGTGAACATGCTATTTACGTTGAAGTACTCTATTCGATTGATTCATCAACTTCTGCAATATCTGCCAACATCAATTCGATTTCTTTGCTTGAACCAAAGTTTAAGGGCTAGAAAGAGAACGTTTGTATCGTTCTTGATGACATGAATCGACTCAATAACCCACTACTCTTACGGATAAGAGTTCCGCTAATAAAAAGGACTCACATAAGTAAGATCGTTCAAATCGCATAATTCTTATGATCATGAAGCGTGAAATTCTAGTAACTGAACGGACGATGTGTCCAATAAGGTAAGCCTAAGCCAAGGAATTCCTTAAAGATATTCCAAAAACGCTTTGCGAAAAAGCGATGAGGTCGAAACTAGTACGCTTTTAACGAATTTGATTTCACTAAAATATAAGGCTAAATAAATCATATAGTAGTACATCATTGAGATATCTCATCTTGCTTCAAAACTAAATGCATAAAAGCTTGAGCTGTTTGATGACTTGCTCGTGCATTTGGTTTTAATTTCTCTTTTTGTACAATTCGGTTAAGGTCAGTTACGACCATCAAAAGGAAGAAGTGGACTCTTAATGAGCTCATTTCATATTGTGCAAGAAGAAGAAAATCTAAAGCAAGAAAAAATGGAGGTACTCACTTGGCAAGTACCTCTAAGGACAAGTTAAATGATAAGGAAGATGCATTTGGTTCAGCTCAAAAGAAACAGCAAAAGCCTGAAAAAAGATAAATCATCTTGCTATTACTTTTGTGAAAATCTAGAACACATGAAGAGAGACTGTACTAAATACCACGCTTGACGTATAAAGAAAAATATACTTCTCACTTTGATTTGTTTTGAGATTAATTTGGTTTCATTACCAAGACATATTTGGTGGAAAAATTCTTATGCCACTAGTCACATAAGTGTCTCTATGCGGGGTTGTCTGAATAATCAAAAGTCAATTGATACTGGAAGATTCATCTATGTGGGGCGAAGGCAAATCAGTTAAAGTTGAGGCTATAGGAATTTTTAAGTTATCATTAAAGACTGGTTATTATTTGAGTTTGAAAGAAACATTTGCGGTATCGTCTTTTGGACGGAATTTGGTTTATATTTCTACATTGAACAANCGTCTTTTAGACAATTTGGTTTCTATTTCTACATTAGACAAATTCGGTTACTTTTGTTCAATTGAAAATAATCAGTTTAGTCTTTTTCTTAATTCAAATATTGTGGATACAGTTCTTTACCTGGTTATGATAACCTATATTTGCTTAATACGATTGTCTCTTATAAAAGAAATATTGCATGTGAATTCATGTGATATAAAACATAAATTAACCAATGAGAATTTTACTTCGTTATGGCACAAGCGATTAGGTTACAACTCTCAAAAGAGAATGAAAAATCTTGTGCCACAAGGAATTCTTGATCCCTTAATTTTTCAGATTTGAGTGTTTATGTTAATTACATTAAAAGGAAACAAACAAACATAAGAACATTAGGTGTCATACGACTTCGGACGTCTTAGAACTAATTTATACGGATATCTGTGGGCCATTTCCTTGACTTCTTGAAATGGTTAACAATAATTTATTATGTTATGTTCATAGATGAATTTTTCTCACTGTGACTACTTATATCTCATCTATGAGAAATTTCAAATACTGGACATGTTCAAGATTCAAGGCTGAGGTTGAAAATCAACTCACCAAAAGAAAAAAAAAAGTCAGATCTGGTCGTAGTAATGAATACTATGGTAGATATAACTGATCAAGAGAACAATGTCCATGGCCTTTTGCTAAAATTTCTAGAGGAACGTAGAATCATCCCATAGTACACCATGCCAAGGTGCCATAGCATGAATTGTGTTACTGAGAGAAGAAACTAGACACTTAAGGTCATTCTAAGGAGTATGATTAGTCATTTCACCTTGCCAGAATCTCTCTAAGAAGAAGCACTAAAGACTACAACTTAAATTCTCAATAAAGTTCAAAGTAAAACAACTATTAAGGGGTTACAAATCTTTTAAAAATCCGACTATTAGGTCAATTTTTGAAACGGAAAATATTCAATTCTTTATGGATATAGAGTTTGCGGAAGAGATAGGGTTTTAAAGTTAAGAACTTTGCCTTTGAAGAAGGATATGTATATATCACTACTGTTACAATTGACAATGATCAGGATCAGTGACAAATTCTTGCTCCAGTTCTTGTTCAAGAAGCGATTTCGGATTAAGATAATATTACATCCCTTATATACAATTAAGAGATTATTCCAGAAATAACAAACTCAACAACCTAAAAAAAAGCCATTAAGGAAATCCATTAGAGAAAAGAGAAAGGCAATTCCAAATGACTTTATAGTCTTTCTCCAAGAAAATAAGGATGACATTGGATCGATGGAAAAAGATCTGATCAATCAACTTTCATCAAACCATGCAAAGAAATAATTCACAAGAGTGGATTGATGACAAATAAAAAGATAAAATCCATGAAAGACAATGACGTTTGAAAACCAAGAGATTTATGTCATAGAAATTTGAAATGAAAAATCTTGGTGACGCCTCTTTTGTATTAAGGATATAGATACACCGAAATCGTTCCCGTGGTATTTTTGAATTATCACAAAAGAGTTGTATCGATAAAGTTCTTAAGAGATTTGAGATGCAAGTATGTAAATCAGGTGATACCTCTATTGCTAAGGGAGGCAAGTTTAATCTCAATCAGATAAATTTAAAGAAAATGAAATACAGAAGATTCCCCGTGCTTCAACTGCTGGGAGTTTAATGTATACTTAGATTTGCACATATCCGGATATAGTATTCAATGATCTAATAAAAAATTAAATAATTGGGTTTTGGGTATCTAAATAAAGTATGGGTTAGATTATATGAGTAGAAATCGGATCTATTAGGGTTGTATTTGACGATGAGCTAAATACATATAGAAACTATATATAGAGTTATTGTCCTTAATTCATATACAACTTCTCATTCTTTGGGTCTCCCATCAAGACAAGAATAATTAAGAGAAAGCATATTGAAAAGGAAGATCTAATACCCACATTCATGATCTTAACTCGTAATCAACTATCAAAAACCAAGAAGAAGGAATTCAAAAATCCACACTATGGATCAAGAAGCAAAACCAAGAACAAGAATTAAAGAATCAAAGCAAGCAAAATTCAAGATCAAAAGTTAAGAAACCAAACATAAAAAGATTGCAGTTCTAGGTTCAAGGTGGAATCAAGATTCAGTAATAAGGAATTATTTCCAGTGAATTAAGGTATGTTTCGCATTAAATAATTCTCTCGGGTGATTTGACATGGAGGTTCTTGTTAATAAAAAAATTTAGGTTTTCAAGTTATAAAGTTTTTGAGATTAAAGTTTTAATAAAATTCCAACAGCTATTTGCATCAACAACCAGATTTTCTCTGTCTTGTTCACGTTTCTTTCCATTATTTTATAATTCCAGCATAATTCCTAATTTCCTTTCGTATTTTTCAAACAGATTTGATCCAACTAAAGCTTACATGAGCAGTAAGATTCCAAAATTAATACTCTGAACCTAGCATCAGTTAGATATAAAAATATTAAAACTTGTGATACACTTTTAAAATGCCGACTTTCTAAGATGAACCAAGACTAACAGAATAATAAGACATGAGCTAGTCCTCTTATAAAAATAATATACCGAGAGAAGAGCTTCCGAATCCACGATGCGGCGAAATAGGTCGAGCTGCTCCAAACAAAGCCTCTGAAAATCAGGACTCGGCAATATCAAAGCTTTATTCTTTGCACTGTCTTTCTCTACTCTCTGCACGAACTCTACTGGAGAAGTCGATGCCTTCCGTATCGCAGCCGCCACCGCCGCAGCCGATGACACCAACGCGTCCTCCGGCGCAGCCTCGCCGCTTTCTCCAGCCTCATCGCACGTGCTGTTGACGTGATGGAGTAAAGTGGAAGAGTTCGAATTGGAGGAATTGGCGACGGAGAGTGGAGAAGTGTTAGCAGTGGCTGGGCAGAGACTGGAGGGACGGGGCTTATTGTAAATAGGGGAGAAGATAGGGACAAAAGTG
>CAIGRF010005943.1:12170-36466 GCA_903798235.1 Fraxinus ornus | reverse complement strand
AAAAATCAGTCAATATATTAAAACCCAAACCCTAATTTATCACTCTCAACTCCTTGACAGCTCTCTCTCTCTCTCTCTCTCGCCTCCTCTCCTCTCACCTTCCACTTCCCCTTACTTTCCTCCTCCTCCCTTCTTCCTCCTTCCCCTACCCCTATCTCCTTCGCCTCTCTTCACTGTCCGACGTTGCTACCAGCAGAGTCGCGACGTTGCCGTTCGCGCAATAGCGTTGCTGCTGCAGTTCGAGCAGCGTCGCGACGCATTCACGCAGCATCGGGCATCATCGCTAAACCGTTCGGGCAACTATTGTGGTTCGCGGAGGGGAGACTCCAGGCACTCGAACAATACGGATCTCGTCGCCTGCGTAGAAAAGTGAAGACTTGTTGTTGGGGGCGAGGAATAATGTGTCCATCGTAGCTACACGAGGCGGAGTTTTGTGGTGATGGTGGAAGGTAGTGGCGGATGTGAATGATATGAGGTCGGGGTGGCAAAGGGATGCGGTGGGTCCATTAGGCGACGCTGGTGGAGATCTGGGGAAATATGAGTTGAGTCCATTAGGCGGCGGTGGTTGTGTTTTGTGTGGTTAGATGCGACGGTTGTGGTGGTGTGTTGGTGCTGTTATGGCAGTGGCGGCGTGGTGAGGGTGGTGAGGGTGGTCGAAAGTGGCCATAGCGGTGGCGGCGTGGTGAGGGTTCTCTTCTGTGTACAGCACAAGAATGCCCCTAATCGTGTTTGAATCCTCTTGTTCAGTCATGGGGATGCATTCAGCCTCTATTATGGCAGGTTTTGGTCTGTGTTTATTCATTGGTGAAAATTTTGTCAATTTCTCCCACGATTTCCTAGTATAAACAAAATGCAGCTGCAAACCTCCACTAAAGATGGCGCATCAGGACCAGTTGACGCAGGTAGAGCTCCATGTTGAATTGAATCAGCAAAACTTGAAGCTGAGTTCTCAAGCCTAGAAGAGGTAGAAAATAAAGTTACTCAAACAGCATATTACAATACAATTATAAATGAAGAGATCCTTTAACCCACCACAAAATAACCCTATATCTACAAGCAGACTTGTCCACAAAATTGGATCTTACAGGTGAACAACCACACAGAGCATATGCTAACCTAGAGAATGTATTAAACATTCAAATTTTCAATTTCATGCTTAAGTAGAAATAGAGAGTGACATACAAAAAGAATATAAACAGACCATTCCAGCTGAAGGACAATCAGCACCAGGTTGCTGAGTTTGTAACTCATGATGATACACGAGACAAAACCAAGGCATCATCCTGGCAAATTTCAGAAAACGAATCTACTGCTTGGAGTGGGATTTTGTTTCAAGCCACAGTCAACAAACTTTTCGTCTAGAAAAAGACAAGAAAACTTACAAAAACTGGGTCTAGTAAAGCAAAGATGGTAGGATTTTAGAAACAAAGATCGCCAAAGTCATAGTCTCTATTCATGTATTTGTCCAGTTTTAATAGGAACAACAGGATATATTTATCACATGGAAATCAAATACGAGTTTCCAAATTCCTGAGTTGAGAGCTACAAGTCCCCAAAATATATAACTACAACTTCCAATTTAAATATAATCATTATGCTACTAGCTTCAAGCTGTTGTACAAGATGCCTTCTAATTTTCCTCATGAAACAATCTACAAAAGGGCAACCATATCAGAAGAAATGCCTCCTGCTATTCACACATTCTTTTGAACTAAATCGGCTCCCTCTTTCCAGGCATCTCCTAGTGCTACCGAATCATTAAAAACCTATTAAGAATTATAAACCCTAATTCTATTCCACCGAGAGCAATCAATTCGAAGAAAAAAACAAACACTCAAAAAATGCAAGATTTATAGAGGTTTGCCTCAACGTAAGATTACGTCCTCTCTCACCACTGCAATAATTCACTATGATGAAACAAAAAGTTTACAAGAGAAATTCTCACTCCTATCTTCTCTAGGCTCTCTTTCTCTCTTCTTGATGATGATCATAAAGCCTAAGGACGACTTTCTATTTATAAGTTAAATTAAGGCAAAATCGAATTTTACAAGACTCCAACTCCTTAATAGAATTTTACAAGAACAGAAGTTTTTAAATAGTCTGATGAAATTTTGGTCCGGGTCCCCACTCTTGGCCCCCTTCCAACCCTCAAAGAGACCTCACAACGAAGGTCGATCCACAACCAGCTTCGTGAAATGGCAATAATTAAGATCAGTAATGATTAAACTCCACAACTTAACAAAACATTCACACCCAGCACATTCACAAGGAAATTGATGTTTGCCGTCTGAGTTTAGAATAATTTTTGGCAAATGGTAAGTCACATATCTCTCTTAAATTTGTTTACAGGACGACAATGTTAGCATTCACTCGTCCGTATCAACTTTACAAAAGCAAGAATATCTAAGAATTAAACATATGTGTATTGGTACATCTAAAATAAAATAGAAAAATAAAAGTTACGTATGTAAGGATAGAGGAAATAGAGAAAAACCCATGTTGGAAAGAAGTGTGACTAAATACTGCACCCTCTTGTAGCAGAAACCCAGTTAACAGATCTTACCTACATTTCCCATTACTTACCTGGCTAAGCAATGAGTCTTCACTAGATTTCTCGAGTTTTTCCAGACCTTCTTTGCGTCGTTTTCATTCTCATCTTCACTCACCTCTTCCACACCAGATGCTTGTGTACCATCCTCCTTTGAAGATTATGAATCTTAGCCCTAGATTGCATATCTGTAAATGCTTAGCCACCTCAGCAGCTTGGCATTAAGAAAAATGATTTAAGCGGCAGACAGAAAGAAAATCAAATAATATATTATGTACTTACATCAGCAACTAATGATCATGAAGAAACATATTCATAAGTTTTCCATCAGTAACTCGTTTTTGAAAGAGTAAAAAGTTTACCATCGACAGCTAACAATTAAGATAATAAAGAAATTTTATATTCCCCTGAAACTACTAATCGAGATTCTGAATAAAAGCGTCATTTAATTCAAACTAATAAAATCAAAGGTGAAATTTTAAAAACATAAACACAGCAGAAAATAATAGAAGAGTCTAATATATCATGTTGCATTAATAGACTCGAGAAACAGAAACTTTGGTTCTTTCCAAAATTATTGCTATAATAAACTTAAGGTAGACACAATATATTTATAAATTTCTCCGAAAAAAACTCCGAAAATTATAAAATTACTATTATTCGCTCAGTTCATTCGCTCAGTTCATTACGATCATAAACTTCCTCATTATTTGCCCTAATTTTATACTTTAATTCCTTGGAGAAGAAGAAGCATTATTCTACTTGTTAAAATCTTGCAATTATATTTCACTTCAAACATACTTTGCATCCGGAATACTTGCAGAACCGAATTATAAGGCTCCCATATAATTTTCCATATACCTATGGTGTTCAGATCATCGTCGTTGAGTACATAGATGCTGTCAAATTCTTTCAAAGCATTCCATTATATCCAGGAGGAAAATTTTGTTCCCTTGTGTACTCTTTAGTTGAGGGACAAATACTTTCTTAAGGAGAGCATCAAGAAATGACTTGGAATCTACTGTGGATATTTTGTTTGAGTTTGGTTGGAGTTACTAAAAGGCTTTCCCTACCAAAACACACAGATGATTACATGATGAAATGAACAAGACAACTGGATTAATGCACAAGAAAAGTCTCACCCCTCTTACATTGAAGAGAATGATCGAAATGATTGCCTAACAAAAATAAACACAAATGTTTGAAATGCCAAAGATGAGACCATAACATTATAAGCGAAATATATCTAGTTGAAGGCCACGTTACTTGGAGAGAACATGTAGAGGCCAACATGTCAAGTTGAAGGCCACATTATTTGGAGAGATAAGGTGAGGCCAACAACTCAACACCAACAAATTCAAAGAGAAGCTTGCAGTGTGATATGTGTGATTCAAGGACAACTCAAACCCAACAATTATGGCAAATCAGATCAAAACGAAATCCAACTAGATTACATACAAAATGAACTCCAACTATCAAATCAACTATATTATATGCTGTCAAAGCAAGATCAGAGGAAATCAAGCCTCACAAGTTGAGATTCATTCCTTGAGCAACTGCAACAATTGAGGATACAATCAGCCTGTAAATTCCTTTTAAGGGATTAGGAAAATTGTATCAATTATGGTAGTGCTAAAATTAGAGAGAGATTGCCAATCATTTCTGTACCAAGAACCTGTATTAAAGGATACTGCAACAAACTCTCCAGCTCATGTTTGGCTGAGATTCAAATACCTTTCTTTCTTCTTTTAACATAAGGGAATGTGAAATGGAATGGTGGATGCGATGGAGTGGAACTTTAACTGCCTTCAGCTGAGAGACATCATCACATGTGTGGTTACACTAATTCTTTGATTTGGAGAGAGGAGTTCAATCTGTGGACGCTGCTGGTTCTCAGTACCTTTCATTGCTTTTAGAGAGTTCAATACAAGGTTAATGGCTTCAGTGTAGAGTCTATGGTTACCGAAGACGTGCGTAGAAAGTATTATGATATCTACATTCCTCAGGACTTCTACCTTCATCACGGTCTTCTTATGAGCATCAACCATATATTTGCAACTAAAATAATTTCAGAGACAGCAAAAACTGCCAATTACAGAAGAGTGAGCAATCTTTTTACGTTTGGTGATGATTTTGAAAATTGGGACAAGACATTGAAAGGATTAGACGAGTTGAGCATAGACGTTGGATTTTTGGGTGTTCAGTTAAGTTATCTTGTCAGCCTTGCTACAACGTTGAGAGTAATAACAGAATTAAAGAGGTACACATAAGCTAAACATGAATGAGGTTGCTTGGAGGAGGATATTCAGACTCTAAGACCAAAACTAAGGGAGCTTAAAAAAGCAAGAAGGAAACTTAAGATTAAATAGATATTATCGAAGAAGCGATTCAAATAAATAAGCGCTTATCCGAGAAGAAGCTAATAGCCCGTGTCCCGAGATCCGAGGCAGTGAAATTGTTTATGATATTATTTATAATGGTCAGTTTAAATAATTATTGAATATCCACAATGATTTTGGCTTCATTATCAGGTTCACCAATGTCTTTTATGTAGTCTACTGAAGGATAATGAAGCTTTTATGAATTATTAATCTCATTTTGACCATCATTCCTTCTATAATAGGATGAATGGTAGTTGGTAGTTTATCATTTCATTTCAAGTCAAGTGCATTAGTTTATAATTTATCCTTGTACTAGTTGATTGGATAGAACACTGTGCAAGAGGTATGGTTTGTAATCTATATCAGTGATTTCACTTTGCCCAATCAAGGTGACGGTTCTTCCAAGCTTTTTTTCTTTTTCTTTTTTTCTCTTCCAACAAGTGGTATCAGAGCTTAAGAAAAAAAAAAGATTCGTTCAAAACAAAAATAGGGGAGAAGAAGAAAAGAAGACAACCAAAAACCAGTAGCTGAAGGAAGAAGCAAAAATCTGGTAAACAATAAAAAATAAAAAAAGTCCGGTTCAAACTCTTCATCCTTACCTCTACCTGCCGTGTTCAATGGCGAAAATTATGATTTTTGGTCAGTTAAAATGAAGGCTTTCTTGATGGCTCATGATCTATGGGAAGTGATTGAGCAAGACTATGACAAACCGGATGATGATGGTTCTTACACAGTAGCTCAGTTGAAACAGCAGAAGGATCAGTCCATGAAGAATATGAAAGCCTTGTCTTTCTTGTTTACAGCCATGTCAGAGGAGATTTTTCCCGGGATAGTGGTTGTAACTACAGCTAAAGAGGCCTGGGATAAGCTTGAGGAAGAGTTTAAAGGTTCAGAAAAAATCAGGGCAGTGAGGCTTCAATCCTTGACTAGAGAGTTCGAAAATCTGAGGATGAAAGAAACAGAGAAGGTTAAAGATTACACCTCAAGAGTGGTTGATATTGTGAATCAAATCAAGCTAAATGGTGAGAAGATTACAGACGAGAGTAGTTCAGAAAGTTCTGATTACTTTACCTGAAAAATATGATGTTGTCACTACAACCATTGAGCATACTAAAGACCTATCAAGCCTCACCTTAACTGAGCTTACAAGTGTTTTATTGGTGTTTGAACAAAGGCTGGAATCAAGGAGTTAGAAGTCGGTGGAAGGAGCCTTTGCAGCCAAGCACAAACAGCAGTATTCCAGGAACAATGTTGATAGGAAGCAGTTTGATTTAAGGAAAAAGAGAGAAGGAAATAGCAGCAAACAGGGGACAAGTAGAGATCGAGATTCACATCCTCAATGTGGTGTTTGTGGAAAAACAAATCACCTTGAAAAGTTTTGTTGGAAAGCACATAAATGTAAAGTATGCAACTACCCAACCATACTTTGGTACCATTATTTTAAAACTGATAGACCACAACGTGATATCCAATCATTTGGTGCACGTTTGGTACTCTTTTTCTTTTTCTTCGAGCATGTGGGCGACCATCCAGGCCCAAGGGCAGCCGCCACATAAGTGCGTTATAGTTGCAACAATAAGCTAATCAATTACTTTTTCTCTAGTCACGCTCTGCTCCCAACTTAAATCCTTGAAAAAGCAAGCAAAAGCTGCAAAACACAAATGGAAAAATGGGACATAAACATCCTCGACCAAACATGCACTAGACAGAACCAGGATCCCACCTCCATTTCATCCAAGTCATCCTCACTATAGTCAATTTATTACCCATTGCATTCATTTCGTCTTAATCCACGCAACAGTACAACCTTCATTTCATGTGGTCCATGTGGGTTACATCCCAATAGAACCATTAACCAGCTCATATATCTGACCCCGATTGGTGATTACATTGAATTAATATAATCATCGCATAGATAATAAAAATATAATCATTTGCTCAATATATCTCCAGTATCCTGACAAGATTTATTATAGGTAAAAATTGCAAAACCATCATAAAAAAGACATAAAATTACCATTCTGGTGAGATATGATGTCCAAGATTCAGACTTTTGAACCTCAAGGTACAAAAGTTAAACAACAATGAAAAATATGATGCTAACAATACGTATATCCAAAACGAGTCTGTACTCCAAAGACACGGGTAAATACTTTCCAAGTACCTAATATTCTCCCAAATTTATAGATACAAAACTGAAAGTGACAATCACTGACAAGCTATTGGGAGTGAATTCAGAATAAGAACTTGCCGTGATGTGGCTCAGTAGCTCCTCTTCTTGATAGAATTCTGTTGGAGAGGCTCTTTCTCATTTATTCTTAACTATACTCGAGATTTACATCATTGGGAACTTTTATCGACAAAAATTCATCAACGTTTCCTATCCCTTCGATCAAAGAAATGTAAGTACTGTCATTGGGAGTAATGCCTTTGCTAACCATTTCTTTGAGGAGTTCCTCGGCGTGATATCCTTCTCCATTCCTGCATAAGCCTTGTATAAGTGCATTGTAAGTGAGAAGGGTGGGATTGAAACCTATGCTTAGCATCTCGTCTCGAACTCTAAGTGCATCTTCCACATTGCCTCTTTGGCTATACCCACTAATTAGGGTGTTGTAACTGATATAATCAGGTTGAATTCCCCTTCTTTTCATTAAATCAAGAAGGCTATAAGCTTCCTCAACCTTTCCATCTCTACAATACCCTTGCATTATAGTGTTGTAGGTCACTTCATCAGGTATTACTTTCATTGATTCCATCTCTTTTAAAAGTGAAAGAGCGCGCTCAACATTCCCGTTAGCACAGTGCCCATCAATCAAAGCATTGTACATTACAAGATCAGGCTTTATACCTTTTACTAATATCTTATCCAGTAAATCATCAGCCTCTTTCATTCTTTTCCGCTTGCCCAACACATAGATAAGTGACGTGTAAGTCACTTGGGTAGGTTCAATCCCTTTCCTTAACATTTCATCACGCAAGCTAAAGGCTTTCTTCGCATTCCCAGCCCTGCAATAACCATTGATCATTATGTTATATGTAATTTCATCAGGAACCATCCCCTTTGCTTCCATTTCTTTTATCAAATCATTAGCCTCCGCAACTCTACTTTCTAAGAACAGCGCATGAATCAACAAGTTATAAGTTGACACAGTCAGATTTATTCCCTTACTTACCATCTGATCCTTGTAACTAAAAGCCTTTACCAATTCCCCTTTATTACAATATCCATCAATCAAAATGTTATAAGCCATAGCTGTTGGAACCAATTCCAATTCCTCCATTCTTCTGAGAATAGAAGATGCCTCCTCGACCTTCCCCTCCTTACACATGCAGCTAATTAATGAACCATAAGTATATAAGTCCGGCACAATTCCTTTCGCTTTCATCATCTCATATACCTTATTAGCCCCTTCAAAATTTCCCCTCGTATAGTACGCCTGAATTATTGTATTATATGTTACCACATTTGGCTTGAACCCTAAACCCTCCATGTACCCTACGAACCCCTTCGCCTTCTTCAACTTCCCTTCTTTACACAACAAATTGATCATTATATTAAATGTGCAAACACTAGAATTTATCCTCAACCTAAACATCTCAGCATACAAACCCCACACCTTCTCTGTACAATTCAACCTAAGAAACAAGCTCAACAGTTCATTACATGTCTCAATCTTTGGCACAGCACCTTTCTCTTTCATCATATAAAAACACATGGTCGATTCATCACCCCTTTTCAATTCACATAAGGCCCTCAACAACAAATCTAAAACAATTGTACTGGACACATTCAACCTCCTCCGCGCACAAACTAACCCATCAAAAATCTCTCTATGAGTTGCAACACCAAAATTGATCGCTTTCTTAATAAGTTGCAAAGCTTGTTTCAGGGACGGCAGGCGAGCAAGAATTGCCACGGCGAGACAATAGCATTCGGTGGTAAGCGAACTGGGATTAAGGTTTTCTATGAAATCAGTAATTAGGTCAGGGGAAGAGCGAAGATTGACAAGGGTGGTGGAAATGAGGGTGGGTGTCATATTTGGGGAATGTTGTTTGATGAAATGCCACTGAGAAGACTTGATTGAAGAAACTACAGATTCCACGTTGATGGGCGGGGGAGAGGGACAGGGGGTGGGAATGGGGTGTGAAGCGTGAGACTGTGTATAGTAATGGTTGTGCTGCGGCGGTAGAGGCGTGTGGAACAGTGAGCGAAGCTTGCGCGGGTTCAGTTTCATGGTGTGATTCTGAAAATGATTAAATCGGACAGGGGACGCACAGACAGACGTTGGTTTTTCGTAAGATACGGTTTTCCGTATGCCAGTTTACAGATGACGCGGGGGCGGGGACGGTCACCGGTCGAAGAGGTGCGGGACGAGAGATTTCTCTACAGAGAAACGGGGATGGAGAAATTCTCCATTCTGAATGAGGCAAGAATCCTCGTTCGAGTTCTTTGAAATCCTTTCGAAAATATTTTTATGTTTTTTTCAATTTGTATAGCATTTAAAAAATAATATTAGATAATTAACTAATAAAACTAGATGGTAATGAGTTTTTTTTTAAATTTAATTCGTCCTCGCTGCGGCTCCCAAAAGTCCCCAACCGAGCAGGAATGGTAATGGCAGACCAATCCACCTCGTCATCGGTTCTTACAAAACCTAAACTATGAGTAAAAGTAAACATTTATTTCTCATTTTGCTTTTATTTTTAGATGAGATTTTTTCAAGTGAAAATGTTTTTTTTTTTTTAAGATAATTAAAAAGTAGGAAAAAGTATATGTACCATGTAGTTAAAAATGGTTTCATGAAAAATGAAAAAAACAAAAATAGATTTGAAATTATGTTTGTTCTTTACAACAATAAAGTCTGTTTGATTACAAATGTGAAAAATTAGTAGAAAGAAAATGAATTACGGGGAATTGAATTGTCTAGAAATTGTTTTACTGTGAATTGTAATTAATTGTGTTTGATTGGTATAATTTTTCATTTGAAAAATGTTGAAAGTTTGGTGTCCATTTGACTTTTTTTTATGGAAATTGTCTATTAAATTAATAATTTTTTTTATCATTGGGTCTAGAATTTGTTCCAATTGCCAAAAAAAAATTATCATACCGAATACCATTCGTTTGGCTTTTTTTTTGCATGAAAATTATCAATAAAAGTGAAAAAAAATTTACCATTGTGTCTAAAAAAATTTCCAATTGCCAAAAAAAAAAGCTAGAAAACCTTTTACCGAAAAAAGGCAAGAAAACCAATTAACAAAAAACAAGGCAAATGGGCACGTGAGGGTGCAAATGGGAAAACCAATTCCCTATAAAATTTATCCTATCAAACACTACATTTGTTGGAAAAAGGAAAAAAAATTTCAACTTCCCTAAAAAATAATGCATTTCAAACAGGGCCTAATATTTTGTTCCTTTCCCTCTTTTTATACAAATAATTATATTTCAATTAAATTTATGAATTACACATGACTCATTTTTATCTATTTATAAATTAAATCGTTTATGATTATTCCATATTTTACTCATGAAAATATGTTTTCGCAGCTATAGTTCCCTCTACCGAAGAAAAGAAAATTATCTTTTACCAAAATTTCTCTCGGTGTATGATTCAGATCGATCAAGCTGTTTCCATACTTTAACAACCCCATCTATAACTATAAGCGAAGTTTCTTGTAATTGCATTAAAACCATGACTGAATTTCGACTAATGTGAGTGTCCCCAAATTTGGACAAATTAGTCCTTAGAAGTCTAAAAACTAATATCCATCAGTTTCCAAATAAACGTACAGACAATTTGAAGATAACCTCAAACTCAACAGGTGTCTTAACAGCTCCAATGGTTCAAGCTTTATATTTCAGAATGCAAATAAAAGTTTCAGGTGACTCGTTCTCCAGGGATTGCTAAATCCAGTAGAAAAACGGCCAGATTCTGCATTTCGATTTTTCGGCCCCAGTAGAAAACAAGTTTAGTCGATTACGACCAAATGTAAATAGACAGCCCCAAATCATAATTCAGCAATGGCTTGCTATAGTCCAGTACCCTGGTTTCTTCTCAAATTAGTTATGCAGTTGATTATCAATAAGCTTCTCCCAAATGCATCAAATTTTACATCATCCCTCAACAGATTCACTGTTTCTTGTCTTTAGTCTACTACTTCTACGAACCTCTGAAGATGGGGAATCAACTAACTTATTCTGCTCCTGGATTTGAGTATCTGGTGATTGATCTGTCTTACTTTCCCTCCTCAATTTTGGCATTCCAGACTTGTATTCACTGGCAGCCTCAGTAGCCAAGTTTACAACCCCACTCGAAGAGTTATCCTTGGTGACACTTTCTGATTCCAGTTCAGGTCGTTTCTCATTGTCTTGATTCAAGGAAGTTCCTTGTTTCGAATCAGTTTCAGTTTTCTTCAATTCCATTTGTGGTCTATGGTTAAAGCTCCAACGGGTATTCTCAAACCATTTGGTAACCTGTATGAAAGACGTACAATGAAATATAAATATTTCAAATTGCAATAAGAGGAATGGTAGGGCAAGATAAATGTATGCACCTGCTGGATTGTGAGCTCTAATTCCTTTGCCAAATTCTCTTTCACAGCTCGCTCAGGGTATTGATTTTGTCTGAAAGATTCAAGTAGTCTCTACACCAACACAGCAACCATCATTAGATATTCAACAGAAGGAACGTTGGAAAGCTATAATATTGCCTATGGAGGAACAAAATAATGTTATACTTGTAATAACGCATTCTAAATTGTTATAAGAGTGCAGATTTAGAAGATGCTGCACTCACATCGATATATAATTTCAAAGAATACATGTAAAACATGCACACGCACACACGCACCAGTGGGAACAAAATCCTTGCATGCAGATTGAGTGGTCATATTTTGGGAACTACCTATAAAGAAATGGTCATAGAAGATAATTCCCAATAGGATTCTAAAACTAAAATGTATATAACTAGTACCTGTGTTACAGCTTCTCCAAGCCTTTTAGGTGCTGATCTTTTAACATTTGCACCCACAGAACCTGTTTCAGCAGGTATATTGATTGTGCCCCTATCAATTACATTTTTGTTAGTTCTTTTAGACCCATGCTCACTCTCTGTCGGGTTTTCATCCATGGCATCCATTTCGTTTTGAGCTAATGGAGTTTTGTCAGGAGACACCTTGCCTGCTTTTTCACGGTTAATCTTCCTTCTCTTTTGAGAAGGAATATCTTCAAAATCTTCATCACTTGATTCAGAAGAAGAATTTCCATATGTTTCCTTTAAAAGATACAACATCACAAACATAAGCAAACCAAGGGAGAAAGGAGAGAGAGAGAGAGAAGTAACAAACTGCTGTACTCGAGAAACAGCATCAAGAAAGAATGTTTGAATAAGAACTGGGAAGAGAGACATGTTAAGCTAAATAATGTTTGAACATCCAAACCAAAATTAATACTGATTGATGAGAGAGTAACTGATGCAAAAAACCTTCGCAATTATAATCCTCAATGATAACCAACTCCTTCGCTGAAATTTTGAGAACCACTTGCAACTTCTTTTGTGCGATTAACAAATCATATGTTTTCATAATTTCAGCTTCAAATTGATTGCATATAGCATTTACCTTACAAAAAACGAAGGTACCTCTATTGCGGTGACTGAAATCATGGCCACAGTTGGTCAAAAAAGTGGCGCCTATCAAGTACATACATCAAAATTAAGAAGACTTTTAATTCCCTATTAAGCCTGGTACACAAGAAACATTCAACTCCAGACAAAAGACCTTGTGAAGCAAACACAAAATAAACTGCTGTCAATCTGCTCCACCTATTGACTGTGTATGTACCAGCATGAATTACAAATGTGATGAATGTAACATTTAGTTTGAACACAAAGATCTTCAAAATATGTAAAATGGACCAAAACTCTAATTAGCGATGTAGATGGATTTAGTGAAAGTTGTGCTTTCTTGTGGACTGGATGGTTTTACAAGATTCCAACTTTAGATGTCACGCAGAAAAATCAAGATTGCCAAGACAAATCCAGATGCATGGTGAACCGCCTTTAACATGATAAAAATATTACAATGGATAAATCGAACAAAAATATAGTGTGAAAATGTAAAAGAAACTCACATCATTCAATTGTTTATAGTCCAGCCGTTCTACATGTCTTTTGCCAGAAACAGGTGCATAACTGGTCTCCAAAAGGTATGAAAGCTCGCCTCTTAGTGATTGACTCTTCACTTTACCTGCTTTAGATTTTTCTTCATCATCACCTAAAACTGAAGAAATTTCAGGTGCAGCGGCGTCATCAAGAAGAGCGCCAAGATCCTCTGAGTCAGATGTGAAATCAGAACTCGAACTATCCTGCTTCACCTCCTCATCTTGAACTGGAGCAGTGGGATCAAAATCATCATCTTCTGAATCATCAGAAGGAAGTCCCAAATACTGTTTGGCATTAGGAGAAGCCGCCAAATCATCAGATGCCAATAAGTAATCAGCATCATCAAAACTTGATTGGTCTCCAGATACGTCATTACTTAATTCATCTCCTGAAACCTTCAAGACTGTATCCGGCTTATCAGGGTCATAATCATCATCCTCAGAATCATCCGACGAAGACCCAGAACCATCATCCAGCTTCTTCACTGATGCAGATGCAGCAGCCTCCGGAAAGATCTTCTGTAAATGAGAGGAGGGCATAATGAGCAGCTAAGTATCAACATTTAACCACTATCCATCCACAAAAAGTTAAGACTAGACCTCCCAACTCTCAATGACAGAAAGATTTGTTCCTTGGAAATCATTAAGATAACCAATGCAATCAACTTTACAATCACATCCATGGCAAAGCCAGCTTTCATCATCTGGAGGAACTGTATATACGCCCAAAAAGGGAATAATATTAAACCAAGAGATAAAAGTAAGAAGACATTCAGGATATGAGAAACAAAAGCAGGCTATGTCAGCTGAGAGTATGGAAAAAGTATGGAATTACTGTCTTGTTTTAGCAGAGGTGGTTCCAAACAAAACTGGTGAAACCCACGTTCACATGCACCATCACAAAGAATAATATCATTATCTGCGGTTATATCCTTAGAGCCACATTTCGAGCAGAAAATCTGCAATAGAAAAATATGCTTAAACATTCCCAAATCAATTCTAAATTATACACACAAAACTAAGTCGTGTTGCGTGCAATACTTGCAAGCAGTGTTCTAAAAGGCAAAGACAAAGAGTAATACTTTACAAGGAAGAAGAAAGCTCCTATGCATGGGGCTAACCGCTCACGAGTTTCAGATTTAATAATGTCATTTTTCAGTCAACCATGATTCTTTAACAGCTATGATTCGTGTACTATTACTTAATTATGCAAAAAAAAATACGCAATATAAAATTCAAGCCAAATGCAGCATCTGAAAGGTTACTGGAATAAATAATCAAGTAATTCAGTATGAAATAAAGCTTCAAAAAACATTTGTCCAGTTCACCAAAACAGAAGCAAGAATCTAAACAAATGGAGAAATACCTGATGATTTAGCAATGCATAGTATCACAAATAATGTAATTGGTCGTATAAAAACTGAAAGGATTATATTGATCGCCAAATAATATTACAATCCTGATTTGGGAAAAAGGATAACAAAAATGAGCAACCAATTTCATATAAAGAGAGAGAAAAGAAAAGCAACACAAGATAGCAGCAAAGAGAAGTCTTTTTTTCCTGTCCTAACTCTAGGTGTCAAAATGCCTTTTAAAACATTGATCAAGAGCAACAGAACTGATGGATCCAGGCATCAGTGCAACTCCACGTGCTAAATTCATGTGCCACAAGTGGAGTGCAAGACTGAATTGAATGAAGGGATGCCATCCAAACATTTAATATAATGCATGTGATATAGAGTAGAAGATAATACAGCCACCGAACAAAAGGTAACTCCATACATCTTCACTGTCGATCTCTCCTGCAAAGTCAAACAAAGATTCTGGAAGCTTTCCCACAGCAAGTGACAGATCAAGGCGTTGAAATAAATCTCTTATTCTCAATTTGTAATCTAAGATACGAGATTTCGCAAGCTGAAGCTCTTTCTCTGGCTTTAATTTTTCCAAGCTGCAAGAAGTAAAATGATAATAAACCATGCTGATTAAGAGCGAACATTATGATTTAATTACCATTAACTAATGGTGCTTAGCTTTTATATTCACGCCATCTATGCTCAAATTACAAGATCATTTCATTTAAGACAACCTGAAAGGATGAGTGTGTGCAACAACGATGAAACCAAGACAAGACTGTTAGTTTTCTCTTGCTTTCTAAAACCTACACTATCCTAGTTAAGAGGCGGACTATGACAAGCTCCATTAATGTTCTTCAGGCAAATTAAAACTGTCCAATTGAGTTGAAAATAATGTGAATTGTGAAATTAAATTATGCATAGTGATATCATATAAACTTGAACTGCAGGCTCATATAAGGCAGTCATTTTGAAGCTACACCCAGAAATATCCATCATTGGAAGAAAAGGAAACAACATTCAAAACTAGTAACTGAAGGGAAAAAAAGATATTCAATAATTGCAGCAGAGTATATACATGGTGAAAATGCATTTGAAAAAAGTAATACCATCCCATCCCATAACCGAAGCACAGACCAGCATCTCCAAATAAGTAGAAGATATTAAGTTCAAAAATCATGAGATAACCATTCCTGCCTGATAAGATTTGCATATTTCTAACGTTTTCCTTATTTTTCTTAAATAAATTGACACTGTTATAGATACATATGAGTAGAGAGCAACATTTATTACCACATTATTTCAATCTACCACTTAAACAACAGCGTCTATATGCCTGAAAAATAAAAATAAAAACAGAAATCTTACAGCAATTATGCACAGATTTTTGCAGACCATACAAACCTTTGTCTTTTCCATCCTTCTGCAGAATATGCGTCAATCAAGTTTTGCTCATATCTTATCCGGTGCAATAGATATCTAAGATGGGTCCTTGTTCTAGATAACTCATTTGCTGGACCTTTATTCATCTCCTTCTTTTTTCTCCCCCTCCTTTTCTTTTCTACATTAGCATTGTCTTCCACCGCGGTGTCTTTAGGATCAGAAGCTTTAGGTTTTTCTTGTGATTTTGAACGCAGTACCCACTTATTATTCGCCGAACTCTTCGAATTTCTCAACTGCACAGGAGTTCCTTCTTCTACAGCCTTTAAGAGACTACGATCATTAATTACATCTTTCTCCATTGCTCCTGCTTGTCCAGAAAGAGTATTCACAGAGGCGCGGTCACATGGTGTCCCAAAATAGCCAAGAGCAAGAACCACATTTATTGCCTTATTGTCAGAAGGTCCTTCCAAGTTTTCAATGAGAAACGACGTCGAATTTTCTAATAGAGGTCCTTTTTGCTCTGTGCTGAAATTCTGGGTAACATCTCCGGGAGTTGGTCCCACTTCTTTAAATCCAGTAGTAGTCTCTTCTGTTAAGTCTATTTTATTTTTAATGTTCTCAGCTCCAACCACCTCTTTCTGCTCTATTAGCTCAGTAACCACTGTCCCACATTCCAATTTACAGTCATTCGGTGTCTGGGGTTCAATACAAGAATTCTGGTTCAGAACTTCTGAAATTTCCAATCTTTCTAGCCTGTTACACTGGGATTCTTGAGTCTCTTTGTCTTTCGATCCCTTTTGTGCATTTTCAACCTTCTGATATTTCTGTCCCAATAAGTCATAGCCAAAGCTAGTAAAATGAAGCTCTTCCCTTCCTTCACCTGTAGGTTGTTTAGGGCTTGCAGCTCCTTCAGTCTCGCACTTAGAATTCTGGTCCAGAACTTCGGAAATTTTCAGCTCAGATTCTTGAATCCCTACTTCTGATGACCCCTTTCGCACATTGTCAACCTCGTGAAAATTCTGACCCAATAAGTCAGTAAAATGAAGCTCTTCCCTCCCTTCAACCGCAAGTTGCTTAGGGCTTGCAGCTCCTTTAGTTTCACAATTCTCTTGTTGTACATGTACATCCATATTCACCACCCCAGACAAATAAACACTAAAAAGACAAACTCCAAAAACAAAATTCCCCCCAGTATCACTTACTAAACTAAAATCCTCAACTGCACCAAATCTTCAATCAAAAACCACAATTTCCATTTCAATTCGCCCTCATCGACCAGGAATTCTCTCACACCGAAAAAAATGATATTACACTTCTTTTCATGCAAATTTTCAGCTATTAATTGCTAAAATAAATGCAAATTTTCAGCTATTAATTGCTAAAATAAAAATTTAGAAACAAAAATCGAACATATCAATTTCCATTGTTACAACATTATTCAGCAAAGTAAAGTAAAACATAAGTGAGTATAGACACCCATATACCTATGTACCTGTTGTCTCAGATCACGTGTAGAAGTCGGTAGAAAGGTAGGGCATTTTTTTTTTTAATTTACTTTAATTATTTTACTCAGAGCTGAAATTAAACGAGCGCAAAGGAACGTGAATGGGTAAGGTTATTTGTGATATCGAGGATTCTCCTCATCGCGAATAGAATGTGAAGGGCTCTCTCGATTTAGTGTGTGTATGTTTGTGTGTTTCAACCTCAGGCGGTGCTCAACGTACAACTGTACAAGCGTTGGCAACAGGGGGGAGAGGCGCTTTTGTATCCCGAAACCTCTATTGTGCGCTGCGTGTGCAAGAAAAGGTGATGATTCCAGGGTTTGATGGGCCTGGAAATATTGGTCTGAAACATAGGACAAGATCATTTGACATGTAGCCTTCTTCTCAAAATGGTCCATTATCCCATATCAGGCACAAAGGCCCAAAGGAGTAGACGTGAGCCGGCCCATGACCCGAGGGCACATGGCCTGCCCGCGGGAGCCTCAACCCCACCACCGGTCCACCTGTTTGATTCAATTCTAACGTCCACATAGATTATCAGATATATGCATATGTGTATATATATATATATATATATTGTGGCTGTAGCAGTTACAGTGAGGGCCCATCAGGAAAGAGAAGAAAAGAGAGAGAAGTAGAAGGTAGTAGTGGTTAATGGCAACCTTCGCCTCCTTTCTCTCATGTTCCCCTCTTCCTTCCATGCGACGTTGTTGCGGGATTTCACTTGCTCGGCCTTTCTCTGTTAATTATCCCACTAGGTATTTTATCAAATCTCCAAGTTTAAGAACCCTAGTTTTAGCTTCTTCTTCCGTTGGGGAAGTTACTGCTGGCGATGGGAATTCACGGTCGAAGGTGAGGGTTTTATGTTTGAATTATATTTTCTGTTTATTTGTAGTTTTGGTTTTATCTGTTTAGTTTGTTTAATCTTGCTGGTTTGGGGAGTTCTTAAAATAGCTAACTTTGGTTGGGAATTAGACTAGAGAAGGAACACAATGAAAATTCTTTGATCGTCAACAAAAAATTAACTCATCTTGGCATAGTAAAATGTCGGAAATTAAATTACAAATGGAAGTTGCAATGGCTGGTCGACTTTCTTGGAGCGGAATGAAAGGTACATAGAATATATAATGGCTAGCTTATTTGATTTGCCGTAAATGACTGGGAGAGAGGTGGGATTAAAATTTTGCCAATACTATAAATTGTGAAGGAAGGCAAAGAGGTAGTAGGTGTGCCAGGAACTGATAATGCAATATTAATACCATGGCATAATATTATATTTTCCAGAAATCGGTTCTCTCAAATTTGATACATGAGATAGAGCCTTTGGATGTGAGCCTTATACAGAAAGACGTTCCACCTACGACTATAGATGCCATGAAAAGGACCATTTCGGGAATGTTGGGCTTGCTTCCGTCTGACCAATTTCAGGTGATGATTGATGCGTTATGGGAACCACTCTCCAAGCTGTTGATTTCTTCAATGATGACCGGGTAGGTTCACTTTTCGTGACACATACTACACAATTTTGTTGGGCACGAAAAAAATAAAGATAATGAGAAGCGTAATGAAGATAAGTAAATATTGTTGGAATTGAGTGCTAACAATTTAGCTCATGTTTGAGCCACATTATTTTTTTTTTCATTCTCATTTTCAATCACACATTTTTCACTAAGAAAATATTTCCTATCACATTAATAACTTTTCCTTCTTTTTCAACCACATATTCTCCACCATATCAACCAAAAAAATACATTCGTGAAGCAAAAATGTGCACCAAACGGGGTCTTAGTCTGATATAATAATAAGCTTTATCCTGTGGTGTTGTCGGTTTGTTTATAATTTGTGAATACCCGCTCAAAAGCAATAGGTTTGTTGCCATGTGTGTTTGGTTCATACTAATTTACTAGAAATAAATAAATTAGAGAATAGATTGTGTAATCTTGTGAATCGGGGACTCATTCTCTCAGATATTTTGTTCGGAAGCCCTAATCTTTAACTTAGTGATTTAACACTAATTTATCTACTGATGTGGATTTATGTTCTTAAGACGGCTCAAAGGTACTTGCAATGGAGATTGTAAGACAAACAAGTAGGCTCTTGTTTACAGACCGAGTTAACTGGATGTGGTATCACTTTAAAATTCATAAATTGATCTTAGAAGTGAATTAATTGATTGTTCTGAGTTTCAGCATTGTTGTTTGGAACCCTTGGGTAGGATATTTTGGATTCTAAATGCCATGACCTTTCGTTATTTTCTCAAATCATGACATAAATTTGTATGGTCATATCAGCCCAGGATGGAGCTTGCTTCTGGCGGAGGGTTCCGTGCCTGATGCATGCTTGAGTCCAACTAAGCTCTCAGCTAGGGTGTAGTATGTATATCTTTTGGTGTAGTTCTAGGCTAGATTATACTAGCGTGTGTTTTTATTTTTATTCATTGTGGTGGAAGATATATAAGTCGAGTAACCTCGCAAGTCGCAACTGTATTTTTGAAACTGTCAACTTCTGTGGTTTCTAGGTTCTCTAACATTTGAGAATACTCTTAGACGAGAAGATCATGTATACATGATTTTAATGGTATCTCATACATGTGTAAGCGTTCTATATTAGAGAAATTTTATTTGTTATCTAGAGTTGTTAGCATAACTGTTATTATAACCCTCAAGCTGCTATATTTTACTACTGAGATACTTCATGTAACATTCTCTCCTGTGTGCAGCATCTCCATTCAGCCTAAATGTTAGTGTATATAACCTTTATTTTTTGATTATTACTTGTGCAAGTCATCTTAAAAAATTAATGATTCAATCTTGACTCTTCTTTGTTTCTAAGCTCACTCTCTAGTCCAATATCATGAGCTGTTCAGGCATGACTGTGTAATCATTGGTGAACTATGTTTTGAATTTTCGCTGGTGCATAATAGATCACTTTATGGTTTCCTATTTTATTGCAGGTATACTTTGCGGAATGCTGAACATCGGCTTTGCCTTGAGAAAAATCTTGAAATCTATGAAGGACATATTGATAAACAAAAAACTGAAGATTCTAAACTTGAAGGTGAAGGTTTGTTGCTCAATGACGATGTAGTGAGCAAAATTTTCAGACAAGACAACTTGCCAGTATCAGAGACAACCGGTGAAATTACATCAAAGATTCCAGATCTTGGGGGAATGCCTCTTGAAGCTCAAGAATATATATTGAGATTGCAATCTCATTTATCTTCTGTCAGAAAGGTGTGTACTTCATTGGTATCTTGGATTTCTTATTCATCTATGTATTAATTTTTTTCCAGAATTGGTTTTGGCTTTGCTATGCATTGTCAATATTTTGTTAATTAACCATCTTATATGAAAACAGTATTTTCATATTCAAATATTGGTTGGGAGTAAAAAAATATCACTTGTTCGAGTGTCACCACCAAATGACTATTTTTTCCATGAGATGGTATGACTTTGGACCTGGGTGCCCCATCTACTTTAAAATAAAACAACTAAAATCAATTACCAGTATTCAATTTGTGGCTGAAATATGGAAGCTGCCATTTTGTGGAGCAATATTCCATAAATTGGATGTACTGGTTGTTTTCCACATAAGTTTGATTGTTATGTGGATTAGATTACCATCTAACTGAGCTCACATTTTTTGTGGATTGATTAGTTCTTCTTGGTTATCTTATTCTATTAGTGGTAGTCTAGTGGGTTCTCTTTTGAATGTCCGTTTCCTTTTTATTGTTTTGCATTTGTATGCTCGGTGCTGCTCATAGAGGGTTTTATTGTCGCGTGTTGATTTTTAATCCTTATTTATTTCTCCAATTTAGATAAATATTATATGACATTCTATTGTTGTTTATTAATTCTGCCTAATGAAGGAGCTCTGCGAAGTTAAGAGGAAATCTGCAGCTCTTCAGATGCAACAGTTTGTGGGGGAAGAACAGAATGACTTGTTAGATTATTTAAGATCTCTGCAACCAGAAAAGGTATGTATATATGTAAAAGTGCTAGTGATCATGCAAGGAGAGTGATCTTTATGGATGATATTGCAATAAGCTAATGCATTGAGGATCAAATGAAAGCGATTTTTGCTATAATAATTTCAGTTTGCAAATCAATTGACGTTTTACTGAAAATGTGTTTTCTGTGCTAAATTTCATTCAGTGTCTGCAAAACCTCTCCTTTGGAATAGAGATTATGTTTTCTATAATTGTTCCTGATTAAAATTTCCTTTTTCTTTCACGAGGATCCATTTTGGGATAGGAATTTGAATATCACAACACAGCTGCACGTTTACATGTTTAGGATTTGTCCATTTATCTTTGGTGTAGAGCCAAGTGCTATTTTCAACTTCCCAACATAAAAATCTGCAAAGGAATGCTCATGAAGTTGTCCTCACCTTCTAGTGTAACTAGGATTAATTGCACTAAATTTGGTATCTTGCAAAAGGGAGGTGAAAAAAGGTCAAATTAAACTGTGGATATCTATCACTTATCTGTAATTTCAATGGGTAGTAATCCTTCCATTTCTTTGATGCACACTTTAATTATGGACTATTTCTACTCTACTTTTGAGAGTTTAATCTGCACCACTTTTGGGGGATGCCTGTGCACTTCATCTGGCTCACAAGGCATTCATCAATTTCGTAATTTTTCTTTAGGGAGGACAACTAGCTTTAAGTGGCAGTTATGCTTCTATCAACTCTGCTTTACTGTCCATCCTTTTGTTTTCTTCATTCTTGTGATGGATACTACTACTTCAATTGAACAGGTAGCGGAGCTTTCAGAACCGACATCTCCTGAGTTGAAGGATACCATACATTCGGTAGTACATGGTCTTTTGGCCACCCTTTCTCCTAAGATGCATTCGAAAGCACCTGATCTCTCTGTCGACCCAGCTATAGGAACCATAATAATTGAAACAGAAGAAGACAGCATTGATCTTGTTGAAAACACTTCCCTCCAATTGCAGCCCTTTATTTGTTTGACACGTGATTATCTGGCGCGCCTACTGTTTTGGTTAGATCACATATCCTCTCTATTTACTTACTTTTGTCAAGAGTATGCTTGTCTAGATATTTATCCATTTTATACTTTCTCAAGTCATAAAATGAAATTTTTTGTTTTGCTCTATTTTTCATTTTTTTCTTTGAGGCAATTGGATTATTCTTTGCATTTTTTTCTTCAATTTATAGAAATGTTATGTTATCCCCCTTCTATTGGCTTACAGCAAGGATCATGAAATCTAACACTGGTAGATTATCTTCGGCTCCAAATTTTGAACACCTTGCAGTCTAAGAGGCCATATTTGTGTGGAATTAGAATCCCTAGCCACGTTTTACCTGTATCTCTATATGTTAGAATCATTGAATGGATTTTGCCTCTTCATTGTTTTCACAAGGAACAGGCTTATAAAGTGCATCATTGTATCTTCAGGTTGGGATAATACACTTGATTTCTGTCATTAGACAATATAGTGAACTACCTTTTTTGCAGGAAATAATTCCCTAAAACCGAGATTTTACCCCGTACTGAACTTGAGAAAGCATTAAAATTACATGCACATACCTTCCTGGAAATTAAGTGCACTTCCAAGAATCACTAATTTTTTCTACTTTAGACATCGTTTTCTGTATGTACTCTGCAGATTTTTCTTCATAACCAACCTGGTGCCAATGAGATCTGGAATTAAAGCGCTCCACCACATTCTTTTAGCATTTTGTAATATGCGAACAATTTATTGTAGATTTCATTTTCCAGGATTCACATTTTTCATTTTATTTGGTGAAGGTGCATGTTGCTGGGACACTACCTTAGAGGCCTAGAATATCGGTTGGAGCTTATGGAACTTCTGTCCTTACCTTGTGTGGAAGAGAATGGTAGTACTGAATGAACAGTTAGTTAACAACAGCTGTAATTTACTCAGTTACATGTGTACATACATTTTTGTCTGTTATCCAAAACAATAACTGTCTTAATTTGTACATGATTTTTTTTCCTGTAGAACCAGAACTTGCTAGTTCATACGTGTAGAATCAAGAAACTTGCACGATTTTTAGTGAATAAATTCCAGAACTTGTGTTTTGCTTACATTTGTATGGCTGTACAGTTGTGTTTAGGACTGGGCTTGAAAACCATAACTCGAAAAATCGATCCGACTGGGCTTGAAAACCACAACCCAAAAAATCGACCAACCCAGGTTGGGTCGGTTTAGAGATAAATTCGGGTCGAGTCGGGTAAAATAAATTTAAAATAATTGCGGGTTGGGTCGGGTTTGGCCCAAAACTGACTCAACCCTGTGAAAGTGAAACCCTATTATTCAGTGAACTCTTGTTGAGGCCGCCATCTGATGCTGAAAACATCTATTTCAAAAGAGCATCTATGGTGCCGAGAAGGGAGGAAGCTCCACCATAGAGTAGAGTGTCCGTCGTCGAACACATTATTTACAGGGAAGATCAGAAAGTGATGGCAATGCTTTTCGACGGTAAGATGAGTCGTGATTGTTAGAACAAAGACACAAACGGCTTTTGCCCAACTTTTGTGATGTACATGTTGCTATCTTCTTGTAATGAAAAATATTGTCATGATTTTTGCAAGATTATAGCTGCATTTGTTTCATTAAATTTTCTTATGACATCTTACCAAGAACTACTGATTTTACAAGAATTTTCCACAGCCTCTCTTCAATAGAAACTTTTCGAGTATCTACAAAAGCACAAGGCGTGACTACCAAGATTCTAGCTATTTCAAGAATCACATTACCCATTTTTTAGGCTGTGATTTCAATCGTAACTTCATAATGATTGTGATTTGTATAATTTGTGGATGATAATATTTTGTTTCTTGTCCTCTTCTCTCTTCTCTCCATTAATTCTCTATTGAGTACTCTTAAAAGAATATGTAGTTTTTAGAACAAGAGAGATCAAATAAAAAAAAAAAAAAAAGGCCCGACGGGGAGGCCCGGTTTGGGAAACAGTCCAAAA
>CAIGRF010005932.1:5155-15642 GCA_903798235.1 Fraxinus ornus | reverse complement strand
TTGATGAAATTGAAGAAAATAAGCAAAAGTTGGCAAATTGGAGAAAAATGTTAATTTGTAAAAGATCCAAAGTCCGAGGACTAAAGTGTAAATATTAAAAAGTTGTGATGTACCTCATAATGAAGATTCGAGAGTGTTAGAAGTCAATTGGATGAAAAAAGAAATCAAATGGATCAAATATAATCAAAGTTTGATCACACATCAATTTCCAACCGAAAAAGTTATACTCAGAACTTTTAGTCTCATATTGAGACTCATTTTTTACATAGAAAAGTTGTAGCTCTTGGAGTTATCTTTCCAACGCATTTTGAACAACTTCAATCGGACACCATGAGAAAAAGTTATGATATAAATACCGAAAGACGCGCACTTCTGAATTTTCACCCGAAACGGGTGAAAATCAACAGCATTATGGGTGTCGAGGCGTCGCTGGGCGAGAAAACGAATTTTTAATATTCTTGGATTCTTTTCTTGGCCCAACACGACTCCAACCCTACCAAGGCTTCAAAATACTATAAATACAACATTTAAGACCTAATTCTAGGGGAGAGAAAGGTTCAAGAGGCAAAAGGGAATTCAACACGATTCTTCAAGAAGGCAAGAAGGAAAAATATCAAGAGATTCAAAAACAAGACAAAAAAGAACAAGAGAAGAAATTGAAAATATACATCCTAGTTTTTCTTTGCTCTTCCCCATGTCTCTTTATATGAATTTTAGTATTTTCATAGATCACATCATGAGCTAAATTCATTATCTAGGGTTTGAATGTAACCAAAACTTGAGAGTATGATTTGAATTTATTTTAGTTATTTCTATGAAATTCATTCCGTTTATTTGTGTTATAATTTTAATGCTTTCAATTAATTGGCTACTAATTGAATGAGTAGATGCTAGTCAATTTTGGCACTTGAGAAAGGGAAATTTAGGCGTGATCATAATATTAACACAACATAAATTATATAGGTTTTGAGAGAAAGTATAGGATCTATGAATTTTACTCCATAAAAGAATCATGAACTTGATAATTTCTAGATTTTAATTTGAAATAGAGATATCGAAATTAATTTCTTGGATTAATTTTTATCTAACGCTCAAGAGAAGGGGTAGAATTACATTAGGGTTCTTGCTTACAAACATGAAAAATTAATTAGAGATAATTAAGTTTTTGAGAAACGTATTTGATTATTAGGTGAAATCATTCCCTGGGCTTTTCCATCCTAATTAAATTCATATAATTTGCATTCATTGAATTCGTCACCAAAAGTTTCGTTAGATTAATTAACAATATTGATTCATAGCTCATTTCTCTAGATAAAATAAAGGCTACATAATTATAGTACTTAGTAGAAATTTGAATTACAATCCATGTGGGTTCGACACTCTAACTCTATTACTATATTACAAAACTTGACATCGTACACTTGCGGTATAATTCACATTGCATAAAACGCGTGATAAGCTTGTAACTTAGTGGATAGTTCGCAAATACAAATATTTTTTCCATTTATACATATTTACAACTTTAAGAAATTCTAATCGTTTCTTTTACAACTGAAACATGCTAAAATCATAAAATTCTTACTCTTTATTCTGAAATGAATTATTATATGATATATGAAAATCTGTGAATCTACAATTGAATAAACATAATATGATATACCCAATGAATAACCTTACTCATGTACAGAGTGATCTCGATGTACAAGGCAAAGTCATTCAAATCTGATAATCTTGTCATACGTACGCAGAGCTGCCCCAAAGGCTAATCACCTTGTACACGACCTAAAGCCTATGTGTGTACCAGATTAGGTCCCAAAGACCTCTGATAATTTGGTCATACACGGTAGAAACACATTTACATCAATGCAGAGCGGGTAAAATAGCCCAGGTACTTTTCAGTAGTTTTTAAAATAATTGTACCTACCCTGAAAACAATGCATATAAGATATAATTTTCTTGATTTTATTTTTAAAATAAACTTTTCCACTCACAAAGTACGAGCTACAAGTTAAACTGGTTGATAAACGTTTTCAATCTCCTCGTCACCACCTGAAATACAATATGAATAACCAATTTAACCATCATATTAAGTAGTCTTAATATTACAATACAAGTTCCTAAAACTTAATTCCTCCATACTTGAATAAATTCCCCAAATTTCCCTTAATCAATTGGAGCTAATTCCACCTACTAATCCCTTCACTAGCATGTAATTTATCAAAATTACTTTCATCTCAATCATAAAAATAATTATCCCTTTCAATCTAGTGAAAACAAGTAACCAACACTACAACCCATTTATTTTACATCTTGTTCCATAATATCATTCTTTCAAGTGAGTATTTCATCAACGCCATCATTTCTTTAAACTATATATACTCAAGAACCCAATTAAAATTATAGGGTTTGCCAAAAATGGTATTTCTTACCTTAATGCAAGGGAAAAGTAACTAACCGAGAAGCTTGTGATAGAAATCGTAATCCTTTTCCGCAATTTGAAATTTAAACCAACAAACTAAAACCCTAGAACTTTCAACATAAATTATACTTGTACGTCTTGAAGAAAATAAGGAGAAGGAAAAAATAGAAATCAAACTTGACCTACCTCTTCCCCTTCTTCTTCTTTCTCCCATTTTCTATTCTTTTTCCTTTTCTTTTTCTTCCTTTCTCGGTTTATCTCTCTCATGTTCTGTATCTGTGTGTATGTATGGAAAAATGGAAAGAAAGTCCCTTAACTTCCATTCCAATGATATATAAGTAAATCCCCAACTTCAAATCTATTCTATCTGAAACCCTCCATTATTATAAATTATAAAGTAATTCCCAATAAAATAATTTATTCCACATATGCCCTTATTTGACTATGACTTTGACTAGTTGAACCTTTGACTTTGAAATAAAATATTGACTTTTGACTAGCAGGAAATAGGGTGTAACAAGATTAGTGCAATTCTTATTGCTAGATTTCCCCAAAGTCGTGACCTCGTTTCTAAAGGAAAACATATGTAAACCAGGAATGGTTATTCGCCCTTCATTGACTGAAATAAAATAGGAGGAATTCGTCGAAATACTGACCTTGAGGGTAAAGTGAGTCCCTGGGAATCAAATTAGCTTCATTTACAATGGAAATTCAACCGTCTTTTTTACCATAGGGTATCAATATTTATTTTTAATTATTTCAATTTTAATTTAAAAAACTTTATAGAAGCTTTTTTTATTTCATTTTTTGTCCGTAATTCATTTAATTTTTTGTTAACATCGGTGTAAAGTAAATCTATGTCTTGCGTATAGTAGTTACAATTTAGTTCGCTTAATTTTCTGTTATTATGTTTTATTCCATTATCTCTTGTACAATGTTTTCTCACATCTAATTTTTTGCAAGATGGATTACCATCTCGATACAGAGTTGACATAGATGGCGGGGAAACCTACTTGGAATAGTAGCTTTGATAGTTTCACTATCGTGCTAGAGATGCTAAAACATCAGCAAGCACATATTCTACGACAGTCCTTCCTCTGGCCCTTACATGAGTTAAGAGAGGTGCAGTACTCAGGGTAGATTATCGACGCGTTACTATGTCAGCTACTCAGGCTAGTCGACGGCGATGTCTTCCACTTCGACCTCGAGGGCAAGGTCATCACTTTCTCCTTATTTGAGTTTGTCCTCGTGACTGTGCTAAAGATTATGGACGATGGAGCAACTTTTGATGGTACTCAGAAGAGCAACAGGCTGCACGATCTTATTTCTCGGAATAGGGGATAGTACTTCTGCCGTAGCTTGCCAACACGATCAGGGGATGCGACCAGATGTTAGATAGACTGAAGCTCGGACTAGTGTACATCCTTGAGAGCATGTTGCAATGTCACCACAAGAAGACTGTGATTGATCTGTTCCATCTGGAGACCGTCGACGATCTTGATGTCTTCAACAACTATTCGTGGGAGCGGAGATGTTTCGATGATACGGTGCACGTCTTATATGTACATAAGTACGATACATACAGATTGTCCCTAGTAGGGCAGGTAAATGTTTGAATAATTAACTTTAAAACATTTTCTATAATAAATATGTACATAATAATTGTATGTGTTACAGATTTGAACATATGAGACCATCCCTCTCTTGGGTTCCCGCTTTACGATGCGAGGGAAGACACACAGCCCTCGAATGCATCATTGACAACCATCCTGAGCGGTCGGATGTCCATCGGGCAAATAGTTAGCAGCTCTCCTCGACGACCATCAGGTTAGTACATTTGCAATTTATATTGCACGTACTTTCAAAAACTCATCACATGTTCATTGACCAGTTGAAATGTCAATATGTCGCTTGAAGTTATAACTAAGCTGACGATGTTGATGGAGGATGGGGGTCGAGGATTTGTGGGTGAATTAGTCGTTCTGCACACTTCAAACGATCAGGTGTTTGATTATGTCATGGACCGGCTTGTATGAGTTAGCAATTATAAATTAAGTTAATAATTTTTAATGTTGTTGTTTGTGTAGAAGCGCGGTCTAGGCGATCTCCTTCGTCGAGGGCATCACCTCCTTCCCCATCCAAACACCTCCCTCGTGGAGCTCCAGCACACAATCAGAGCCATGATTTTGACGATCTATAGGTGATCTATCTAATGATATTAGATTGCTACGTGGCCACGTCGTTGACCTTCAGGATGAGGTTATAGTGCTTCGAGGTAATACAGCGGCCGTGCGATCGTTTACTGGAGGTGGTGATGGAGATCGGGGTCACTCACCATTGTGGCAAGATGATGAATTACAGTCATTATGGGCAAAGACGGAGGTGGCCTCGATGATAGAGGTGGATATGCCCAATACGGAGTTGGTGGCGGAGGCAGATGGGGTGCCTAAGGCGACGGAGGGGATGGCAGAAGTGATAGAAGTGGAGTCGGTGGCAGGGGTGCCCCTGATCACGAAGATAGATAGGATACCAGTTGTGCCAAAGGGTAAAAAGCATGTTGTTGACGTACCAGAGCAAGTGGTCGGCAAGAGGGCGAGATTGTCGTCACAATACGTCGTCTCTCCCTTCACGGCTAAGGCGAATAGGATGACATTTATTGATGAGACGTACCCCAATCTCTTTCAGGAGGTGGACCATGCCAAATGAAAAGTATTCAAGGCGGAGTGGAGAAGAATGCTCGGGTAAGTATTGTAAGTGTGATATGCTTCTTTTAACATTTCCTTTGTTTCGTTTTTCAGAGCTAGCCGCACTGTAGCTCGAATGACGATTTTGGACGTTTACAAGTGGTTTCACGATGTCACCACTTTGGGAGCTTAGCTCGTCAACAATGTAAGTGACGCAGTCATATTGTTATTTTTTATGTATACATGATTTTTTGTTTGTTAAATGAAATAACTCCATTCTTTTTTTATTAGTATTTCTTGATGTAATCGACTTGGCCATAGATTTGTTGCGCGTACGAGCTGAAGTATATCCTAAATCATTTCACATTCATGGCCGAGTTATATTGAACACCAAGTTCATACATGCCATTACCATTGAGTATGAGTCGCTCTAACGTAAGGGTAATGAGTATGTGGTGCCTGGATATATACTTGAGTGGGTCATCGGGATGTCACCGAGTGTTAGAAAAAAGCCATGTCGTTACACATGTACAATCCAGTGAACTCGAATCATCACTGCATTGTCGTGGAGATCGTGTTCGCTGACTCGACTATGTATATATACAACCCCGATCATTCGAGCAGAACCTGGAACCCGTGGCTGTGATCGTTCCGCTGATGGCTAGACGAGCAGGAGTTACTGTACATGATATACTGGCCATCGTGCTGGACACGACGATGGCAAGACAATGAATATCGTAAGTCTTTGTAATTTTTTAACTTTAAAACTTAGTTTTTAGCTACACAGTATCGAACTAACACATTATTGCTCAATTGCAGGGGCAATTGTGGCATGTTCGTTATAAAGTGCATTGAGTTTTTTAGTATTGCCCATAAAGTTGATGGAATCAACCAATCGTGGATGCAGATTTGGAGGAATAAATTAGCAGCTGATTTATATCAATTTAATTGTGATCCGTAAATATTGTATACTGAATTGTTTGTAAACATTGTACATTTTAATTTTGTTCATTTATTTATGAAATAATTGTAAATATTGTATAATTAATTGTTTATTCATTTATCAAATCAGTTGATTAGTTTAACCTACGATATTCGATTCAAATCAAACAAACACATTAAAAAAACAATTTTGGAATGTTGTTCATTTCACAGCGATACCATTACACATGGGTCTAATTGTCATTTAGGGAAATCTGACTTGTACAAAATTGACGAGTATACCATGTTGCACCACACCTGCAGCACCTACGCGATCGAGAAAACTATTCGGTATATGGTATTTTAGATGTACGTGGATGTCCAGGACCATGCGGCTTGTTACGAATGTTCTCAATCATTGCGGGGATTGGTAACTCTTGATCCTTCTTGAATAATGCATTGAGAGACAATGCATTGTTTGACGTCATCATGTTGTATGACAACCTGAAAATTATGATCGTACCCAGTGTTCAATCCCCATATTTGTTAGATACTCCCATGCCAGTAACGATTTGCTTCATATTTCCACCATGAACTTATTACACTCATCAACACCATAAGCTTCAGCCACTCTCCTGAACAATGAGACGATGCATGTGCCCCGAAACTTAGTCTTAAAGTTTCCTTGTATATGATACATGCAATATCCATAATGTGCCTCAAGAAAATACCATTTACTATGGACTGACCCCGATCAGTTACGAAGGTAAGGTCCTCGACTTCCTCGATTACATCCCTCAGCTTTGTGAAGAGCCAATGCATCGATGGATCATTCTCGCTATCGACTATGCCGAATGCAAGAGGGTCAATTTGGATGTTAGCATCTTGACATGTAGCAATAATTAACTTGCATTCTTATCTAGCTTTCGGAGTTGTACCAGACTAGAATTATGGGTTGCATCGCATTTCGAAATTCCGAATGCATTTTCCAAGAGCCATGAAGAAAAACTTAAAGCAATTATTGCCCTCCGTCTTAATAAAAAAGCTGAGCCAGGATTAGTTGTTCCCATGTTATGGCAATACCTGGCCAATTTAGCACAACTCTCCTCGGCCAAGCCCATTAAATCCTCCAACACACATTCTTCGGCCTTCCAGGCCTTCTAGTAGCTCATGACGACTCCGTAATCTCGACCGACGTCATTAATGATGTCCGAAGGTCTGTAGATTATCTGTGGGTCTTGATACTTGTGCATTATCCGTCGACCAATTAATCATGCTCAAGCTTACCTATGATCATTTCGACGAACTCTCATTTCACAAGTATGTTCCCGTGTATAATTACAAACTACAAAAAACTCGTTCTTGTCCATTTTTGTTGCTCACAAACGCAGATAATCGTCAACAATGACTTGTCTAATTTCTTAAATTTGTATTCAAAGTTATATTTCAGTGCAATTTGATGCACAACTTATTGCAAATATTTCTTTGTTTCAAACAGTTGATCAACGTACAAATCATCATCATCGGGAACTACATGCAAAGAATTAGATGATGATTCACTCGTTCCAACCCATGTGCTTCCACCCAACTCATGACTCTAACAAGATAAAGCAATCCAATCCTCATTTGTAAATTCATTGTCATTCTCGCTGTCGTGAACTACCGACAGATCTGTGTGTAACAGTGAGTCATGATGAGGAACAATTGGTTCGGGAATAATCACATCATCTTCACGAGCTATCTCCAGTGTGTCCCAAAATTCATTGACATTGTTATCCCCTCCATCCGAATCTTCGTGTTCAATTTCGAAGACATCCTTCCTCACTAAAGTCACCCATAGAGAAGTTGTGTACATTTTATTCAATTCAAATAGATAATTCACTTTTTCAGTACAAGTAACCTTCATGTGTGGAATTGGAATAGATGAATCATCCTTGAATCGAAATCTCAGTTCCATATCGTACTGAGAAGGGTCGACAATCAACTTGTTTTGTAAAGCATGGTACATTCACGCATATGTTGTACTCTCTGTTATGAAAATTGGAGTACCACCACGTTTATCGTTTGTCCATCTCCATACCCATTGATCTTTCTCATCCAATTCGAAATCACCAAAGTAACAAACTGGCATTACAACCATATCTGCAAGAAGAAACAGAATTTTTTTTAAGAAAATACATAGTCAAAAATTCGGCTTTTAACAAGAATTTTAAAAAAGGTGAAATAGTTGGACATAATTTTTTTTAAGAAAATATATAATAAAAAAATTGGCTTTTAAAATATTTTTTTTATAAAAAAAGAAAAGGCGAAGCAGCCGGTCGACTGTTTCTCACCATCGTCCTGAATGCAAATAAATTTTTTTTATCGTTTATGTTTAAAAAAATTATAGATTTGTTAAAGAAATTTGTCTACATTAATTATCTATGTCGAGATAAATTTAACGATTAAAATGTATACTAATTTAACGAAAACGAAATTAAATATACATAAATATACTTACCGATTTGAAATAATTGATATAAAAAAACTCAGGCTTCATCGTTTGATAAATTTTCAGATTTTAAGGTTGAAACAGGTGAAAGATGAGAAAGTTTTTATCTGTGTTGAAATAAATAAATAACAAAACTTAGTTGATTTTGAAATTATACGTAGGGAGTGTTTGGCTTTTATTTGTTAACTAAAAGATAGTATTGTCTTTTAAACAAAACAATATTTTATAATTATTTTATATACTTATAGCGTTTTTTGTCTTTTACCATTAAATAGGTCATTATGAAAATATATCATTTGATCGGGTCAATTACCCCGGGAAGAACAGTCAAGTCTCAACGATAAATCTCCAGAACTCACGCGTAAGCAATTCTTCAATCAGGAGTATACCAATTACACGGAGAAAGAAGGAAAAAGGGCAAAATCAATGCGGTCGAAGGAGGGAAAAGGCTGAATTAGGAGAGAGCTTGTACATCCCGTTTATGACCAGAAAAAAGCCGCTAGGCTTGCTGTCCAAGAAGTTGCTCTTGCCGTCCCAACGCTTCTTGTCAAGCCCACTTCTGAAATTTCCACCGTTGTTGTTACTGCATTTGCTAGCAACTATGATGACAGCAATATGGGTTTGTTTATTTTCCTTTGTCCATAAATCTTATATGGATTTTTCTGGCTTTGATATATTTGTTTGCTCAGTTTTATCCTCGATATAAATTGGATTTTGTATATCATGGGTTTAATTTTTCGACCAATGTGATTTTTTTTTTTATTTTTTTTTTTCATTTTACTTGATTCAATAATCATATCCCATACTCACGTTGTAGAATTTTTGCGTACTCAATTTGTACAATTGTTTTGGTTGTATTCTCCAAGTCTCAATATAACTGAGATGGATTAGAAACATGAATTTTCACAATTTTTAACTTAATTCATTTTGTTCCAACTCCGTCACTTAGATATCGAATATGTTTCAATATACTCGCTTCATCCAACTCTGTTTCACAAACTAATGGAAATTTGGAAGATGGGAAAAACTGCACAACCATTAACACTGTGTTGGCATGCCATATGTGTATATATGACTTGTAAATGATGAAGTCGTGTATTTTATATTCATAATTGGTGAATGGTTTCTATCTCCATTCTTCCTACTTTTTTGACTGAAATAGAGATAGAAAAACAGAAGGTTTGCCACATTCTCAGATCTTAACTCTCTTCTGTTCAAACAACCCATTCATTCGTTGAACGCGACTATTTAAGTGGCTATTTCCTTCTATGCCAAGTAAATGAAGCATCCCTATCACGGGCGGACGCATACTTTTTAGGTCAGGGGCACAATCAAACTTTCAAAAAAGTGACGAAAAAATTAAAGTAAGATATATTATTACAATTGTTCTCTACGTGTTCTCATGTTTTAATAACATTCCATAATTACATCATTTTCAATCTTGTCAAATACATATTTCTCAATATATGCAATCAAACTATCATCCAACCATTGATTCCAATTCGATTGCGCAGACGATTTTTGACAAAAGTCATCACAGAAAATGTGTCTACAATGAACACCCTATCACCTTATATAAGTTTTACCAGGGATTAAATGAGAGAGTGAGTTTACATTCTTACTTTCAACTTAAAAAATGACTAATCCAAGCATTACATATGGATAAAAGAACATGCTCAAAGAAAAAAATAAGGGCCGTAATTTCAAACACTTAAAAATCAGGAATATTTATATATCAGACAAGATGGTAAAACAAGCAAAAATGGGAAGTTTCAAGGAAAACTGAAAGATTATAATAAAGTTTTTGAGGTGCATTGTCTTATAATGCAATTAAGATATGAACACTTACTAGAAGGTACGAAAAATCAGTAAAAGAGAATACATCAGTGCATTCTCAAATTTACCTTTTCCATCATTCTACAAGACAAAGTATTCATACACATCAACAGGGGCGGACCCAGGATTTTTCTTC
>CAIGRF010005926.1:16073-34297 GCA_903798235.1 Fraxinus ornus | reverse complement strand
ACTTAGAGAAAATTCATTAAGCCTTGAGGAGAAGTTTTCTAATCGTAACTAAAGACTCCCTTTGCCAACATAATCGACTATTGGTACATGAAACAATATTAAATATGAACAGGTAAAATATAACACAACACAGAATAACGATACATTCAAAGCATAATTTGGTTCTAAAATATTGAAACGTCAAGGATGCTTGATACGCAGCAGCTTCTTCTCAACATTTTGCATGATACTTCCCCAGATTAGGTTTTTGTTTATCTTTTACTGTTTCTACTTTCGAATAATTACTGCACAGTAAATGAACCGTATAGGTATTTAGCCCCTACCGTTTTGCCTTTTGGCATCCATTAGTTAGTCCAGTAAGTATATACATTCACAGAAACTATATGATTATATGTATCTATGTTTAGAGGTACATAGAAAAGTGGAGAAAATTAAAATAAGAACTAGTTCAATAGCAGGTGAAAAAATTTACGGCAATTTCTATTCTTTGAATGTTTCTTAACCTTTTTTCTTCATTTTCTAGACAAGGGTGCATTGGCGATCCCCAACCACCTGGATGGTGGACCAAGGCCATTTTCAATTTAATGCCACGTAAAATTTTCAAATAAAGATACCACAGATCCCATGGATGGAGCCAGAATCAGGTAAAGTTATAAATTAGTTAAATGCATATTCATACTTCTAAATTTATAAATACTTGCAGTGCTACAAAGCATACAAAGTCGAAAAGATGATAAACCTGAAAGTAGTTCTCTTGCAAAACATAAATGATCTTTGTCACTCGCCATCGCAACTACAAGAACCAATCTTGCCCCAGGATATGTCATCTTGATTGTATCAGTCAAAGCTCGGGCAGATTCCTTGGTATGTGCTGAAAAGTGAGAACACAAACATCATAATAACAACAAGCCCAAGAGTTCATGGCAGAGGAACCAAAATTAAGAAAAAAAAAATGATTGAATTTATTTTCCTTTTCTGGTGTTAGAATGATAGAATGGTTGCATGTGTCTCTGTGGTGCATGATGATGAGGTAGCCAACTATTTGAAATGATAGAAAATAAAAGTTAACTTGTCCTTTTCTTACTTTTTAGTAAAAAAATGTAACTTATTTTAAAGTTACCTTATTTTCAACATAAATAACTTGTTTATTTCTAAATTTTACCACTAAAGAAAATTGTTTTATTATAAAAAGTAAACTTTTAAAGCTTAGCAAGACACGCTCTAAATAACATGGCCGTGCAAAAAATATACAGAACATCGGGTCTCTTGACACTTCCAGTTATTGCCATATACGTATGGAAAACTGATGATCGGGACATTAATAAGATTACAATCCAACCTCCATCAAGAAGTATAGTTGACCCGCATAGTCCTAGCATCTCAGCTTCCTTAGATGTTAGAAATTGACTTCTCCCAAGCAAAAATGTGGATTCTAGACCAGCACGAACTGAGGTATCGGATAATCTCCATCCTGAAATAGAGGGGAAAAACCAGAAGTCGTGGAAGGGACGAAATCCAATCAATGAGGAAACTATAGATAGATATAAGATGAATTTTCAAAAATCCACCAGGACTTCTTATGCAGTCGAGGGAAGCATGTAAATTGTCCATTAAACAGTAGAGTTGCTAGAAATGTTTCCAGTGGAATCATTTTAAACATTTATTTCATCGAGTTAGATTACAACCAGTTTTTCGATCATCTTCTATTAAGAATTAGATGCTCAAACAAATACCTACCTTGGACTTTCAGAATTAGCCAAGTCAATTGTAAAATTTTGCAAATTCTTTTTCAATTGACCCAATGGACAACCAGTTGCTGTCCCACTGACAGTTGAGAGATGAACCCAGATCCAAAATGAGAAGAAATTTGGTGGGACCGATGATAACAGCTAAAGATGCAAGAGGTCAATATCCATTCAGGTACACAACGCTTGAACAAGCTAAAAGGTGAAGAGGTAGAAATCTAAAATCTGATTTAAACTCCAATGACTGCCTATTCTTGAATGTTTTCGATTTTTTATTCATGCATGATCTGGCATGGTCAAACCACTCATGAACTCGGAAGGGAAGGCCAACTATCCTGAAAAATCTTACTTGTTTCCAATGACACTGGTCAGGGGCATTCTCTGAGACTAAATCAACGTTTGATACATCTATACTATATGCCTTGATTCTCCTCCCACCTTTTTTTTTTTTAATAACCGTGGATGTCCGGACCAACTTGCGGATACCTCGACTAATTCCACAGGGGCCCTGAAGTTTACGGCCGGATACTCACCTCAGTGGCCCTGAGGGGACTCGAACTGGTGACCATTGGAGAACAAACTCAAGGCATGAATTGAGAGGCCTTTGATGGGCCATCAAAGTCCAAAAAATTTATGTGATCTCCTTCTCCGATGGAAGAGACAAATTTTGAAATAAAAGAAAAACTTCTAAGACAAATACCATGCTGAGGAGAACTTATGTACATTAGTCTTCACTTTCCTCACCTTTATGTCGGAGGCAAAGAGCCGCACAAGTAGCTGTTGTGGCATTTTGAAGTTGATGAGGTCCAAGTATGCGCAATTTCACATCAAACAGCTCGATGAACTGCAGCGTATGCGAAAAAACTATCAAAAATAGTCATTTTTATTACGAGTTTGTTTAGCTAAGCTTAAAAAGTTCATTTATAAGTAAAATAAGTTCTGACATTTAAAAAAATGTTCTAACATAAATAATTTTTTTAATGGTAAAAGTTGAAAATAAGTTACAAATTTTGATAGTAAAGTAAGAGTTACTTCAACAATAAGTAACTTTGGAAACAAAAAGTTACTCAAAAGTAGACTACTATTTTTTAAACTTAGCCAAACATTCTCAAGATACCAAAGAAAAATTGGCATGCACAAGAAGCTTTAAAAGATTTAAGAAATCAAATGACATAACGTGAATTAGTACCAATGAAAGATCCCTCTCAATCCTGAGCAGTATGTCACATAATTGGTAAGGTTTCTGACATGTTTTGGTAAAGCCTTTGAGGATACTTCTATTTCCAGGATCAGATGCTGATAATATAGGTGAAGACATAGAGGAAGCTTTATCACGAAGAATGCGCTCAATATGTGGAAGGAATGGCCCACCTAAGATGACCTGAAAAGTTTAAACAGTTAACCAGAGTTGTACAGAGTCACCCGGCGACATATTACTAAGAATTAGAAAACAGTGTCCAGTATAAAGCAACCAAAAGCAAGTCAAGTTAAGAAAGTAAAGGCAGATCAGAAAACATATAAAAAATTAAACACGAAACATAGTGTAGAAAGAAATTATTTTCTTATATTGAATAAAAGAATGTACAGCCCTATTAATAGTACAACTGTGAGTGAGAAAAAAGTAAAACAAGCTCCTAAATTAGGAGATGAGAAAAGATTCCTAATTAGTGTAACTAACGAAGGAAAGAACTAAATATGGTACAAACAATCAAATCAGCCCAATCAAGATCACATTTGGATTCCTAGACTCCCTACCATCTCCAACTTGCAAATAAAATCGTTGAAACTTTGCCGGGGTAGTCCTTTGGTAAATATATCTGCAATTTGCTCTTTAGTAGGAACATAGGTCATGCAAAACTCCGAGTTCAACTTTTTCTTTGATGAAATGTCTGCCCACTTCTATATATTTGGTGATGAATAGGATTAAGAAAAATGTTTATGACTACTTTGTTATCACAATAGAGCTTGATTGGAAGGTTTATTGTGACTTATAATTCTTTCAAGTGTTTCTTTAACAAAAGTCATTCACATATCTTTTGTGCCACAGCTCTAAACTCAGCTTCAGCAATGCTTCTTGCTACTACATTTTGTTCTTTTCTCCTCCAGATTACTAAGTTTCCCCATATAAAGGTACAATAACCAGTAGTTGATCTTCTATCATCCATTGAACTTGTCGAATCTGCATCTATGAAGATTTCTACTTTCATGTTTTCATTCTTCTTAAAGAAAATCATTTTCTAAGTGAGCCTTTAAGATATCTGAGAATTCTGTATACAGATTACAGATTCCATACGACTTTGTTTTGGAGAATACATATGCTTGCTTACCATACCACGAAAGCAATATCAGGTCTAGTAAGCTTTTTGACAAGTCTTTGATATGTGTCGATGTGAACTGGATCTCCAATATCTTCTGTTTTCTTTCCTACATCAATAGGTAATGAGTTTGGTTTAAATTCAAGCATGCGAAGATCATGAATATACTTTCGTTGTGAAACACTGATACCCTTTTTGTTCTCGGTACTTCATTCCTAAGAAGTACCACATGTGTCCTAGATCTTTACTTCAAATTCAATTGCCAAGCTTCTCTTAAGTCTCTCCATCTTATTTATATTGTCTTCCGTTAGGATTATATCGTCTACATATACGATCAAATGGTCTTCGTTCCATTTTCTGATTATTGGAAGAACATGACGTAATCTGATTGCCCATGTTGATAATCTTGATCTTTCAACACTTTTGCAAATATATCGAACCATGCCCTAAGTGACTGTTTGAAGCCATATAATGATTTCTTGAGTTTACATACTCGATTCTCCTCATCTCTTTTACAAAATCCTGATGCTAGAGTCATGAAGACTTCCTCTAGTTCCCTATTAAAGAATGCATTTTTAATGTCTAGTTGTTGCAAAGACCAATTCAAGTTAGCTACTAAAGACAGAAGAACCCTGATTGTGTTTAACTTGGCTACTGGTGCAAGTGTCTCTCTGTAGTCAATACCATAGGTTTGCATGTATCCTTTTGCAACAAGACGAGCTTTATATCATTATATTCCATCAGCTTTATATTTCACATTGAAAACTCATTTGCATCCTATAGGTTTCTTTACTCTCAATAGATTCATCACTTCCCAGGTCTCATTTTTTCCAATACCCGCAATTCCTCCATCACTGCTTCTCTCAATCGGGAATTTTAAAAGCCTCCTGTATACTCCTTGAAATTTCAATACCGTCAAGATTAAATGTAGAAGTAGAACTACGAAATCCTGTACATAGAGTGTTATAGGATATGAATTTTGAAATAGGGTGAAGAGTGCATGACCAAGTTTTTTTATGTGCAATAGTTAGGTTGATATCTAGAGATTCTGACTCATGGGAATCATGGGAATCTGGAGCTATCATCGATTCCGATTCTCTTGGTGCTGCATGTGTAAGATTCTCCTTGTACTATGATTTTAGATTTCTTGAGTACACTAACATCTCCCCGTCATTTTGTTCTCCTATGTCTCCCCCTGAGTTCAATGAAGACACATTTAATGGCACAAAGATCAAGTTTGCCTTGATTATTGGAATGAATGTGAGCAAAGGCGGTACGACCGAACACCTTGAGGTATATGTTTGTGTTCAAACGAGAATTGGAAAATGAATCTTGAAGTTTTTGGATAGGTGAATCGAAGGAAAGAGTGCGACTCGACATGCGGTTGAAAAGATAGGTTGATGTCAAGGACTCACGATAGCATCTCCCCAAACATTTTTGTCATATTTGAGGTAAACATTAAGGTTCGGGCAACCTCAAGTATATGTCTATTTGTTTCACTCGGTAATCCCATTCTGTTGGGGAGTATCAACGCTTGAGCTTTGGTGGACAATTCCATGTTTTGTAGATGACCTCGTAGAGTGATATTGAAGTATTCGGTTCCATTATCAATGTGTAGGATTTGAAATTGTGTTTGAATCAGTTGGTGAAAGTTTATGACTATGGAACACACATCAGTTTTTTCTTTTAGTAGGAAAGTCCAACACACTCGAGTGTAATCATCTATGAATGAGACAAACCATTTTGTGTGAGCACGATTAGAAATTCATGAGGGACTCCCTAGATAACTAAGAATTATGGTTAATGGTTTTGATAGTTTGTACGTGAATTTTGGGAGAGTGGTGCGATGGTGTTTCGCAAGCTCGCATATTTTACACTGAAAGTCAATGTATGTTATATTCAAGAAAATAAAAGGAAATACATGTCGTAAATATTGCAAGTTCAGGTGGCCAATTCTATAATGCCATAATAGAATATCATTATCCCCATAGACAAACCTAGAATCATAAATTTCAGTTTGACGTTTACCCCCATCACCTTCTTCGAAATAGCAGTCTCTCACATTTTTTAACAATCGTCTTCCCTAATGTTAAATCCTGAAATATGCAGTGAGATTGAGTAAAATCAGCAGAGCAATTTGAGTCTTTTGTTATTTGACTGACATAATAAATTACATGATAAATTTGGGACATGAATGACATATTTTAAAGTTATAGACTCCGAAATACTAATACTCCCTTTTCCCACAACAAATGAGAGTCATCTGTCGACGATCTTAACTTTGATATTATCACCAACGAATCCAGCACAGGGTGAGTATGAATTGAAAGGATGGTAAGCATCCGTCATGCGATCGAAGCATCGAGTCAATGATCCACGGAATTTTATATCTTAAGGAGATATTTAAGGCTTCTAGTAAAACTACCTATATGGGCTAATGAGTTCAAAGGACTGTGTGGACGATTGACTCCAAGACTGGAAAAAATTCGACAAAGTTGCTCTAATTGCTCAGAGTTGAATGCTCCATTTTTTACTTCTTTGGATTTTTCATTTTGGTCGACCAACGCTTGATAGCCGTGATTTTTAATATTCTCTCTTGGTTTCCAATCGACTGACTTTCCATGTATATCCCAACATGTGGCCTCTTTGTTTTCTGGCTTCCGAAGGTTTTCACACCAGAAACGTCTTTTTTGTTGTCTTTGGCTCGACCTATTTCCAAACTTTGAGGAAAAAACTGCAATTTCATATTTAATTCTAGTCTACCCATACTTTGAAAGTCCTACAGGCCCAAACTTTGAAAGTAGCGATCGTCGACCCAATATTCTGCCTCTAACGCCGTCCAAGTCCCGATTGAGGCCAGCAAAGAACTAGTGAACTCTTTCATTCTCGAGTTTTTTCTTATATTTCACGCAGTCTCTAGGACATTCCCACTCTTCTTCGCAACTAAGATCGAGTTCATCCCATAGAGACGTCATTTCCAAGTAATGCTCCGTAACCTCTCTCTCTCCCTCTTTGTTTAGTTTGCCATAATCTAACTTTAATTTCAAATATTTGGGATGAGTTTTCAGGGTCTGAGTACACCTCCTTGACCGCATCCCAAACATCCTTCATGATTGGGAAAAAATATATGTTTTTCCTATGGATGACTGCATCAAATTCACCAACCAAGCCGTGATCATCGAATTCTCTAATTTCCACCTCCGCAATTGGATGGAATCCGTAGGCCTTTTTGTGTCTCAGGTAAGGTAACCAAGCTTTCTCTTGCCTTCAATTACCAACTTAAACGATTGAGCCCACTCCCTAAAGTTTTTCCCATTCAACTTTTCTACCGTAAGCTGAAGAGAGGTGTTTTCCACTCTAGAGCCTATTGTAGAGTTCATTTTTATCTCATTGTGGGATGATTCAGAGGTCGTGAAGCCCTAACTCTTGACGGAATCTTCCGTCATTGGTTGTTAAGCTAAGAATAGCCATGTTTTGATACCATGTAGAAAGAAATTATTTTCTTATATTGAATAAAAGAATATACATCCCTATTAATAGTACAACCGCCGCGAGTGAAGGAAAAAGGAAAACAATCTTCTAAATTAGGAGATGAGAAAAGATTCCTAATTTATGTAACTAAGGAAAGAAGTAAATATAGTACTAAATTTAAGAAATTAAATGCGTCTTGCTTTAACATTTTAAGTTTTTAGATGAGATGATTCAAAATGTATCAGAGCGTACAAAAGGTCCTATGTTCAAGTCTCGCTACCACCCATTTAGAAAACTTGTATACGTGCCAGGCATTTGACAAAAGGTATTTGCACGTGATGGGAGCAAGTTCAATACTAAGTTTAAATAAATTAATATGTCCCTTCCGTAACAACTTAATCTTTTAGATGAAGTTGTTGAAGATGTTCAATATACTCATTATCATATAGCTCATATACAAGGAAAGAATATAAATGATATAAAAAGAATTATATCGTATATGCCATAATCATAGCATGTCAACAAGCACATGGTTGCCTCTCCTAACAATATTTCATGCTTATAAAGCTCCCACAACTAGCAATGATCTATAGCGGAAAAAAAGTGAACCTATTGCATTCTGAATGAAATTTAGAATNGCGGAAAAAAAGTGAACCTATTGCATTCTGAATGAAATTTAGAATGTCTGTTAATGTGAAGAACACACAAGAATGCAAAAGGAAGGTGTATGGAGAACCACCAAACCGGACGTCCATCTTTGATTATTCCTGATTTTGCCACTGCAATACTTTCCAAAGATCCCCCGAGTGCAGCTAGATGCTCCTCGCCAATAGTTGTAATAATTGATACAGCAAGTTCAGAACTAGAAATTACATTGGTTGCATCTCGTGCTCCACCCAATCCGGCCTGTACATTTGCAGAAGAAAAGAGTATGTTAGTTTGAGCATGGTAAATTCTAATAATTTTTTCTTATTTTCTTTTTTGAAATTTGAGAAAAGAAGACAGGAACCGCTGTATTACAAAATTCAAGCTCTCTCCAAGGGCCCTAAAATAGCATAATGTCAATTAAAGCACAAGCCAATTTACCCACTTTTTATCAAAATGAGCAAAAACTGGACATGACTTTTAATTCGAGAGGATAAAGAGAAGGACAACTGAATTCATTTAGATACATTGATGTAAAAAGAAAACTAAATAATGGCATCAACATAGGTAATCTGAAGATGAGATTTAGTGAACGTGAGTTGATGTGGGAAAATTGTCCACACCTCGACCACAGCAACATCAACTTTCTCTTGAGCAAACACACTGAAGGCTAGAGCAGTGAAAACCTGAAAGTTCAACACATATCAAAAGGTCGAAAGATAATGAAATAATAATTACAGCAGGAATCCATTACTTAATTCAATAAAATGGGTGACCATGCTTATATATGCTTTCTTGTTGACTAGAATATAATCAGTAATTAGTAATCAAAAAACAATGAATCTATATTCTATCACAAACCATACCTCGAAATGACTAAGACGGCCCTTTTCAAGTTTTACTGCTCTTGCAAGATCAGCCCTTACCATTTGAAAATGACAATTCAATGCCTTCGCTGACACTGGCTCTCCTGATCTTCCCAATGTTATGCGCTCCCTAATAGTTTGCATATGTGGACTGCTCAAAGAAATCAAGTCTTTGGTCATACATATACATATGTATAGAATGTTTAAATTATGACAGTTCCACAATGCTGATTCTAATGTGATGCATCATCATTCGACAGATCATCCCATACCTAGTATAGCAACCAACAGAATATCCTTCTGCTCGTAAAATGCTGGACAGAAATGCAGCAGTTGATCCTTTTCCTTTTGTCCCGGCAATATGAATAGCCTACAATCAAATTTGAATCCTATTAAAATCTCTGCCAATTCCATAATTCCCCTTAAAAAGAAAGACAAAATGTGAACTTCTAAAAAAAAAACACTACCAGTTTTAGTAGGTGTTGAGAGGTTTAAAATTACTAATACAAGATTATGTCAAAGTCTACTCTTTTAGAATTTATTTACAAACCCACTTCCCACAAAAAACAGTCCACTTTCTGGACCAACTACTGCCCACTTTGTGTCCATTATCAATCCACTAATCAATATGACAAAGTCGTATAAATCGATTACTTAACTATTAACACTTTGCCTATACATGGCGGACAACATATGAAGAAGAGTTAAGCAAAAATTCATTATACCAACTCTTGTTATAGGTTTATTTTATATGATATCCCTACTGTAATGCTTGTCTATTTCGCAGGCTCATATGGGAGGAGCAGATTGGTCAGAAAAAATTATCACGATATTATAAGAAAAAGTTGAAGACATTTTCAGGTCATAACAGTAGGCAAAAGTATAAAGTCGAGAAACTAAATGTACTCTTACTAATCAGCAACCACCATCACTCCGGGAAAATAAAAACAAAAGACAGAAATTGGAAAATAAATAATCAGTCTCATGCTGCCTATAATTTTCAAGAAACAATTTGAAAAATGCTACATCAAGAATTATACATAATGATGTACACCCCACTCACATGGGAGTGGGGGACCCACTTGTATAAAATATTTTTTTATTCAAGTGGGTCGCACCCCATGTGAGAGGTACACCCCTGTGCATACCTTATGTACGGATAGCAAAACCGAGGCAGTTCAAGTTTTAAACTCCAACGCTAAAAACATATACAAATAACCCTTGAGCAACAAAGTAATTATGAAAATTAATAGCTAAAAACAAGGCCCTACGCCTACTGTATTTTTCTTTTCAAAGACAAAAAAGAAACAAACTACATTTTGAACAATTAAATTACTGAATTTCCAGTTCGATTCCCTCTTGGCCACTGAGGTGAATACACAGCCGTAAACTTCAAGTTGTGGGATTAGTCGAGATGTGCGCTGGCCGGACATCACGGTTATCAAAAACAAAAAAAATAAATAAATAAAATAAAATAAAAACTCACCTTGTACTGGGATTGGGGATTACCCAACATTTGCAAGAGTCGTTTCATCCTACCAAGATCAAACCCATCATCGGAATCAGTGCCGGCGCCTTTGGGCACGCCGGATTTCTCGTAGTTCTTCAGTCCATCCATGTATTCCATAAACTCTTTCAGTTCTGGGTCCTCTGAGAAATCAGTAGAAAAGGCTCGACTTGAAGGGTTGATAAACATTGGAATGTGTTGAAAATATGCTGGGATTTGTTTGTAAAATGGTCGGATGGTGAATGAACGGAAAATGTTGTGGATTTTCATTCTCTCTCACTGTGGTGAGGAATTGGCAAGGTTAAAATCCACGTTAATTTATTATACAGTAGCGATCCCACGTCTTTCAAAAATAGTCCTTCAGATTCCAAACCTTTTAATTGTATCGTCTTCATCTTAAACCTTTTAATTTTCATAAATGGTTCTTGTAAATTTCAAATTACTCGTCAAAATAATTTTGAGACCTATTTAGTCAATAAATATTTATATCACTAATAAATAATAAAATAAATTGATGCAACATAAAACATGATGTCCATCGAAAGGAATTGCTTTGACAATTGTTAGTCAACATGAAAATTTAATAGATATCACGTTGGATACAACGTTAATCATAAAAATAAGTGATTCCTTAGACATAGTCGCATAATGGATCACCCTATTAGTTGTATCAACACCCGATTCGACATGGCCACATTAAACCTTGATATGGACTAGCAATGATTATGTCCATGTTACGAAGTTATATGTCTTTAAAATTAGGTGTGGTTCCTAAATTTTACTTGTTAACCTTAACCATTTTTCATCATTGTGATACGGGAGGTCAATTGGAAGAAATGTCGCTTGAATGACTGTTAGTATAAGTCTAAGTTTAATGGTTGACACGCCATATATCACGTTAATGAAACTAATAATATGTAACCTTACCAAACTTTAGTTAACAAAATAAGTCAAAATGATACTACAAGTATCAAATTGGATTTTCACTTAAAATTTTAGTGACCATTAGTGAAATTAACTTGTTTAGAAATTAATGGAATTTTTCCCTTCTAAAACGGTCCGAACTTACTGTTATACATGTATATAATTAAACAATATTTAGTTCATAATGAATATAGATAAATGTTCTTGCAAACTGTCCTACACATTTATAAATTAGCTAAGAAAACCATAAAATCTTAAAAAAGGACCAAAGCGAAGACATTTCTCGTTTCGAATTTTTATTTTTATTTTTTAAAATAATCTTAGACGGTTTGATTTGTTTTTATCCTGTAGTAAAAAAAACTAAAATCAAACTCAAGTATCTTGAAACAGTTTGGTCCAGTAAAAATTTCAAAATCATATATATAATTCCATGAAAATACCGATTTGATTCGTTAATTTGATGATTTTTACCTATAGCTCTGTGCCAAAGTGTACAGTGTGAATTCAATAGTAAAATGAACAAAACTGCATGTAAACCACATAAAAACAATAATTTCAACCATGCATGCATATGGATTCAACTGTACTACATGTACATCACAATTTACAGATTTATTTACCAGTAGATGATGTGGTAAAACTTGATTGTGATCAAAACCTTGACAACCAAATAAATAAATAAAAAATCCCATTTTCTTTTCGACACCTAATCAATTTGTAAAAAATTATGTAAATGGTGATATACAACAAACATTTTCCATATGAATTTAGAAGTAAGAGTGCCCACTGTCTACACCTTACCAATCGAAAGCTTGAATACATAAAATAACAATCGATTTTATACATAATATATCAAAAGTTGGTTTGCTTCTCTCAAATAAATATCACACAAATTACAATCAATAAAATTTTGGTACTATATTTGCAAAACTATAGCTCTCCCTATCATTCACAGCAGCTCCTTCATCATTTAACAAAATTGAAAGTTGCTTCAGCAAATGAACCAAATTAACCGCGAGCGGACATTACATCGAACTGTTCAGAATTACCACTGGAGGACGAGCCCACCTTCTGATAAACTTTACTTGTGCCTCTGGTGTAGTTGAAATCTTGATTTGGGGGATGGTTGAGGTTCAACGCATATTTTTCTTTACCACTTACTTGATTCAGATGCAAGAATGCAAGCATGCTTATAGTAAACAAAGCAGCATTCCCCAGAGTCCCACTCATGTGATCCAATTTAAGGGTACTAGAAACAAATTTAAAAGAGGAAATAAGGAAATTGACAAGAACATTCGATCTCTTATCTTCAGGTGATACAAAGTTTCGATTGTGAGGATTGGTTGATGGACCATAGGGATTTTCCTGTGAAACAAATAGACTAGCCTCCCGTACATCGTTCACCAAAGCTCGTGCTTCTTCAATAACCTTGTACTTCTTACCGTCATGTTCAGCCAATCTCATTGCAAGAGCAATACGACATTGTTCCAGACGCGCAACTGCAGCATCTCTATCTGCCTGCTGCTGTGTTTGTACAGACTGTGAATCATAACATCAAAATGACATGCTAATAATTAATTTTACATGATAAAAGGATATATAAACCCAATAAACCAAAATTGACGTCAAACAACCACAGCATCATATATATAAACTACAATGATTGTCTACCGTCTTGATGTCGCCATGATCTACGTGTTATTTTCTTCTTTAGTTCATATTTTATCCAACATGGTAGGAAATGCATTGCCAGAAAAGGTGGACTCCATGCAAAGAGAATGGAGTCCTAAACTAGCTATACAAAATGAGTTAGATTACACTTGGTAGTTTGCGCGTATCATTCGATTTCGTTGTTATAATTTTGTCATTAACATTTTTTTTATCCCCAATTCAATATGTGAGTATATGTTGACCAACATTAGGACAACTCATTGCAAAATAAATTATTTGGACTCCCAACATATAGAGAGAGTGGGATGACAAAGCCAATGACAGCCAGGATTCAATAACAAGTGGGCGAGTATAAACTTTTTCTAAGCAAATTTCGACATTAAGAGAAAATTATATTTATTTAAAAAAAATACACCAAGTCAAGGAGGTCATAGTGAGCATTATCCCTATGCATAACACGATAAATTAATATATCTTGACAATTGAAGGCTTGGTGAATATCAATTACCAACTTCAACGCTTCCCAAGATTCAAACTATAAACTTAGACCCTGTTTGAGCCACATTTTTTTTTTTTGATGAAAATGTATTTTGGAATAGTATTTTGATGGAAAATGTGTGGTTGAAAAATAAGGAAAAATTTTAGATTTGCGTACAATATTATTTTATTAAAGAGTGTGTGGTCGAAAATAAGAGAGAAAAACGTATTTTGGAAATAATGGGGACCAAACAAGGGCTTAGACTAAATGGCAAGAATACGAAATGGCTGCTTTCAATTTCTAATCCCTAAAATAGACACCAGAAGATTGATTCAGTTCAAATTATGTCACAATTTATTTCTAATTTTCTCTCCCCCTCTAAATTCTTTTACCAGATCCTATCTATTCTTTATTCTGTTCGTCTTTCTCTATTGCGTTTTGGATCCAAATGTGTCTAAAAGTTACAACAGGACTTCAGTTCGAGTATATGAACAAGGCTTGTGCTTGATTTTGACTCTTGTAAAAGCTAACAAGTATTTGCCTTGTAGCTGTTGTCTAAGTTTGCTATTACCATTTTCACCAATGCCATCTTATAGATAAAATATTTGACCACTTAATCAACCTAAGAGGACCTAAAGGCTTTCCTAGATTGGCAACAAATTTTGGTTATTAGAACAATTTCATTTTTCAATCGCAGGTTTGCTTCCAACTTTAAGTGAAGAAATAGACTAGAGAGGTTGTAGAATTATAGCATACAAGAAAATAAAGCACAATTTGATTTCTTTCCCGAATCATTTATTTTTGAAGGATATAAAAATGGCAAAGATGAAGACACTTGAACAACTACTACTTTTTGTCGAACGTAAGCATTATTTTATTGGTATGGGTTGAGTGTGATTGAGCCCACTTAGGTGTGGCTAGGTCTCTAAACAAAATCAGACAACCACAACCACCAACAAAGATGTACCACATTTAGAACATCTCCAACGCAATTGTGGATTGCTTTTAAAAATGTGCCACATTAACAAAAACAGACGGTGTTTAAAAGAATTCCTCTCCCATGAAGCTGATTGGGATTCTGTCCCGCTGATGTGGCAAGAAAAAATAGACAATGTCTAAAGGCGTGTCTAGAAGTAGAGGTTATGTTAGATGGGATGAGTCGACAAAATATAAACTCTCTCTATCCTATTAAATAAATTTGAGTTCATAGACAATAACATTCAAACTTGACCATCTATTCATCAGACATGTATTCCACATGAATTGGAAATCTTTCTCTTTTTCTTCCACGTAGATTGCAATCTGTAGAGTGAATCGCAAGTGCTCTTATAAGAGTTGCTTTAATAAGTTAAATGGCTTATCAAGATTCTCAAGAAACTCAACCATATATTTTTGAGCAATAAATTGATTTCGAGTGAATATGCAAATGTATGTGATTCTTATGTTTCCCATGTACAGGAATAATGTCAATCTCATAGCACTTTCAAAAGGACGATGACTTTGCTTAATAATGCATTCTTATCAACCCCGCATGAAAGTGCATGCAGGATTCATAATGTTATTGGGTTAAGAAGCATTTTTCTCTCTTTATCATTTTGTTTGTAGAAAGAAAATAAAAAAGAAAGAGGAAGATTTTTAGCACGTTTCATCCCCCAACCCTTCGGATTAGTAACAAATCTTGGCAAAATCCATCCTCAACCTCTAAAATATTTGCAAATCCATCCTTATTGGTAGATTCCGTCCAAAAAATCAGTTAAAGCATTATAAAAAGACTATTTCACCCATAACCTTAAATAAGCAAAAAGAAAAATATCAAAAGAGAGAATAAAAATATGGAACAAAAAGATAAAAATAAAGAACAAAATAAAAAACGTCTTCTTCAATGACCCCTACCCCACCCCTATCCATAGTACCGTCACCATCATGCCGTAACCACTGGAAAGGGGATTTCTCCCTCTAGAGAGTTCATGTTTTATTTATCTAATACAGGCACCAATACCAGCCACCACCACCCACCGTGCCAATTGAAAAAAAAAAAGTCTTCATTGCCAAATGAGCCACAAGGAGAGTTCGTATTTTATATATCTTGAATTTGGTTAATTTCGACAATCCAACGAAGATTCTTGCCTTTAGGAAGAAGACCCAGATCCCCCAACACAACGCTCAGATTCTGAGTTTGCTCAAAACTCAACGTTGAGCAACTGATTTTCGACCACCACATATTCAATATTTAATTTCTATAACCACCCAAAAGGAATTCTACAACAAATAGCCAAAGACATGGGTCCCAATTATTGTGAAAAATGGCTTCTGCACCTAAAGTAACATGAATCAATTTCAATTCATGAATGACATTACAGTCCACACATTCCATATTTGGAGATGAGATGGTTCGTGATTCAATTTTTCATTTTTTCTAGTTCATATTCATATTATTCAGCTTATTGACTTGTTCATTTTCGTAAGGTGCTGTGCCTTGTTTCTTTTTAGTTTCAATTTAGGCTACCATTTTCAATGTTTCAATTTGGGTGGCTAGTGACCTACCCCAAACCTTCCCAAAACAAGAGAGCCCAAAATCAAATAATATTTCATTTGGGTTGTTCCATTAGAATTAGGAAATTTAAAGATTAATCACTTTATTGCCTCTTGTTTCATAAATTGTCCCAACAAAACCCGCATCTAACTGTTCCATTGTAGAGCATTTAAAACTAAACCCAACATTTTCCATCTTTAACCTTATAAACAGAATGAGAATACACAGTCAAACAACAATACTAACTCAAATTTCAATTCTGTATAACTTTAAATACTGATTAAAAGTATAATTATCAGCTCAAGTTTCAATTTTCAGAACAATTTAACTTACATGAAAAAACTCGAGCTGGTCTTCCAGATTTTCAAGCGCGGTTCGGATGGCATAAAGACTTTTGGCCTCCTGAACTACCGAATCATCGTCATCGACCCGAAGCCCCTTCATGAAAACAAAACCCGACCCGGTATTGTCATCATCATTGAATTTCTTTTCCCCGTGAAAATAAAATCCCTCGGAGTAAGTGGATTTGCGAGGATTTTTTATGGAATTCTGGAAGTGCGTTCGAGAAATGGAGTGAATTGCATCGCTTAACTTGTCGTGCAAATCCCATATTTTCTCAAGCACCGCTTCGATCTCTTCCATCCCATTTATCATTTCATTTGGAGGAAAAGAAAATGAAAATAGAACGAATAGCACAATTAAAATGAAAATAAGAAGAATATAAAAGGAATTTTGGATTGCTGAAGCAATCCTCCTGTACTCTACAGTATAAATGAAAGAAATTGCTTGCTCAAATTCTTCTCTTTATAAAGGGCGATGGAATGAAATAGCAACTTTAGTTGAAATGGACGAACTGGAGTGAATGATACGGGAGAAGGGCGAAAGTCGTTAGTTTGACTATTTCTAATATTTTATAAGCAGTGCTTGAGCAACCAACTCATATTTGATGTTTTTTGGGGGAAAAAAATAAAAAATAACCACCCCACTGCACGAACGTACAGAAGAAAAATTCACAGAATTGCAACACACCCACACACGGCAGTGGGTCTGCACACTTTTTTTTGTGTAAATACACGGTAGAATCCACTGATGTCTCTATTCTGGTAGAATTATGTGCATTTCTTTCTGTACAAATGGAATTTCTGAAGAAAAAAAAAAAGGGATGAGTGCGTGGTTTGCTTTTAAATTTGGGCTTTATTTTGAGTTGATTCAATATATTACCATACTATACAAATAAAAATCATTTTTAAGTTTTCAAGTCTTATATTTTTTAAAAATTTAGATAAGAAATATGTGAAATATATACAAAAATTGAAAATATTGAAATAGTCATCCCCACCGAACCGAATAAAAATCCTATCGCGTTCTTCTCAAAAATTAAAAACATTTTGATCTTAAATTTTTAATAACGAACTTTCTTGTAACAACAATTAAATACTTTTCAATATTTAATTGTTGACAACATAGCATGAACTATATTCATTTCAAACAGTGTTTTGAAGATTTTTTCAAAAATTATTTTTCATCAAACTCGTTTTCCAATTACATATTTAAAAAAAAAACGTTTCATTATTTTTTAATCATACAATCTTTAAAAAAATTAATATAATATTTTCACCCAAATGAACGCCAAGCATCTTTGTGTTTTAGTTCTTTTTTATTAAGTCAAGAAAAATTCCGAAAGTAGATACATTGTTCTTAATTTCATTTGCACTTAACTTTGATCTATCAATATCTATTTTTTAGGTCGGGACTAATGAAATTGTTTTAGTCACATTGAAAATCTCTGAGTAGTTTTTAATTTATTGAATTAGATTAAGCCCTTCTTTAACTTGGATTAAAATTCAATCAAAATTTCAAGTCAAAATCAACAATTAATTTTAACCAATCATTTTATGAGATTTACAAATTTTCAATAACACATTTCATTAATTTTTATTAAAATATACTAAAAAATTGATTTTAATAACTACCAGTGGCTAAATTAAGTCATTGTTTGGCCCTATTAAAAATTTGATATATTTTTCTTTCTCTTTTTTTTTTAACTACATATTTTTAAATAAAATAAT
>CAIGRF010005926.1:1785-14132 GCA_903798235.1 Fraxinus ornus | reverse complement strand
TAAAATTGAAAATATAGCGGGTATTAGGTTCCACTCGTCTAATAAAAGTCAACAATAACGACTAATTTTTCAATTTTAATTCGATTTTAATCTCTACCGAACATGCCATTAATAAAAGAATCCTATATTTTAAATGTTATTTTACCACCATTAGAAGATTCAATATTTTATTAAAACATAAAAATAATAATAATAAAGACATAAGATTTGCATTACTTCGCTCTTGTTAGATGGATATTAGAATTAGATATTTAGCAAATTTTGATAAAAGTCGATAAAATGTGTGATTGAAAATTTGTGGTCCTATAAAATATGATAGGGGTTTAGTATCGAAATAATCAGTTGAATAACTATAAATTCGAGCAATTTTGGTGAATTAGTACGGTTGCCATTGTTTGGTACATATAAGCTTTAATTTCTTCAAATTCATTTTCAATTAAACATTCTTCCAATAAAAATAATTTTATACATAAATTCATAACGTTTTCTTATTTTGTAATCATGCATTTTTCATAAAATATATTCTCAAAAAATAATAATATACGGTCCAAAATAAAATAAAATTATACAATCCATTGAAGTTGGGTGACTCACATGAAATAAAACTGTAAGTTGAGCAATCTCTAGTGAAAATTCCCCCCTCCAAGCTGTGGCAGGACTTTTACGGCCGCTACGTGTCTTTGATATAAATTTGAAAAAAAATAAAATTGAGAAAATCTGGCAATCTGCTTCCACTTGTTAATACTGGGCCAAACAAAGCCCTTTTCTAGAGTTTTCCTTCCTCTCCAAGCAATTTGGAGAAATCTGGCAATCTGCTTCCACTCGTTAATACATAACAGAAAACCATTATTACAGAGCGACTTAGCCCCCGCGCGACGTAGTAATCAAAACTGAGCACGAGGTATAAATGTATTTATGTATGTATTTTCAGTCGTTTATAGATATGTTGTAATGACTGGAAGCGCCTTTTTTATTTTGATTTTTAGTGCATGTTGTTCTGCTTGTTATTTTATTTCGTGTCTTTGGTGCTTTTTATTGTTAGTAATCTGATTTAATTACAAATGATAAATTATTATTCATTTTCTTGAATAATACGTATGTGCACGTAATTTTTTATTTTATCTATTGATATATAGTATATGTTGCTATTGTAGGAAACCTACTTTCTTTAGTTTTTTAAGGCATATTGCTCTGGGTTTTATTGTATTTCGTCATTTTGGTATTTTTTGGGTAATGTTCTAATTTAATTACTGGAGGTCAATTACAAATATTATGTGGTTATTAGAATTTCTGAGCAAAGAGGAGTAAGGGGTGTTGAAATTTCTGGTTTTATTTATTTGCTGAGAATAAAAATTTATGCTTTGGTTTAGTGAACTTTGGAATATATGTTATTGTTCATTGTGTAATTAGATTTATTTTCATTGATGTCTCGATTTTGTATCTTTTATTTCCCCAAAAGCAATGGACAACTGTCATTTGGATGTCCTATTTTATGAGTATAAAAAATGTTGAATCAATGTGTGTCTATATGTAATGGTTGTTCTGGGAAAGTTTGATATATGACCATTTGGGAATTATTACTTTTCAGGTCGATCCATCTCTGATTCATGGTTATAATATTGTTGAAAAAGAGACTATCAGAAGATGGTAGAAGAATCGAAGCATAATGAAAATTCACGGATGAACACAGCAGAGCAGTCCTCTAGAATGGTTGAGATTGATAAAAATGTTACATTGATGTCTGAATCAGTGGTGATCATGGATGGAATTGAAGCTTCTCATCCTCAGCAGCCTCGGCCTCACAATTTGAATACCACCATGGATGGCAGATTGGGCTTGCCCGAGCGTGCCTTTTCGGCTGCTGGTGCTGCAGTTCTCTCAGCTATTCTTGTTAATCCACTTGATGTTGCCAAGGTGTAATCTTATGTTTCATGTTGAAGTTTGTTAAACTTATTTTTTAATATATGGTGTTTTCATTTTTACAATTTTCACAATCCACGTTTTCTTTCCTACAGAGTTCCATTTTTATCATTCCTTGTTGGATTTTATCTGCTCGTACTAGTAATGTCTCTGAAGGGTCATGTTGTTGGTTGCTTGCTTGCTTTGTAGAGTTTCTTCTTTTATTGGTGGTGGTCATATTTGGAAGCGAATTTTTTTTTTACAAACTAGTACAGATTTCTACCCTGATTGGTGTGGAAACAATTTTTTGTTAATTCCGCTTCATTATAGGCTTTATAGCAAATGTCAGAGTCATCTTGTTGTTTTCTTACATTTTATCAATTTGTATTCTTGCACATTACTGTAGAGTGTTTTTTTTTTTTTTTTTGGCACTTTATGAATTTGTAACCAAACACTTCTAAACAGAATGCATTTGCCTCACTGTCTTGGTTATTTTGAACATGCAATGCAGAAAATAAATTTTAAGTTAACCTGATTTCTCCCATCTGGATGTGGAAATTAAGTTGTATTTTTTTATATGTTTTCTAAAATTTTGCCTTTTTCATACTAATTTTGCAGACGAGGTTGCAAGCACAGGCTGCTGGAGTTGCTTACTCTCATCCATTGGGTGATCTTACCAGTCGAATGGCCTTTTTTGGACCGAATATGGTATGTTACTTTTATCTTTTATTTCTTTCCCTAATGTTCTGGTGCCCTTCATGTAAAGAACTTGCCTATTTTCTCTTTGATATTGTATCCTACAATGTTAACAACTTAGAGTTAAGCCTTGTCTAAATTGTTTAGATATCAGTGGACGCAGTTTCCTTCTAAAAATCAATAAGCTTATGTAATTGTATAAATTAAATTTCACCTAAAGTTTCTGCTTTCAAAATTATCGGATTAATAAGTTGCACTAAGTAACAAGGTATATTGACGCCTTTCATTTGTAACACTTCACAGAAAATCTCATTTTTATGTAGTTCTTGACCTCCAAGTTCCAACTTAAGGTACTTTGTGCATTATGAAATGAACATCAAGAATCAGCATATTTACCTGATTTAAAGTTGCTTGGATAGCCGAGCTGTTGGATGTAAATTATCTATTAAATTACTTTTTCTATCTCAACACTAAGTTGACCGGATTTCACAGCCTTGAATGGTTCTTAAGAGTGGTAAGATGTGCTCAAAGTTACATTAGATCCAAGGAATGAAAGATTTAACTTGCATCTTAATCTTGTAAAATGCTATTTTGTTTCGTTCTCACCAAAGCCATCGTAAAGTTAAATCTCAATTCTCAGTCTGTTCCCTCAAAATTTGTTTACTGATGAAAAGAATATTAACATGTTGGATTTATATATAGTCAACCATACTTTAGGTTGAAATTCAGCCTTGTTTGTCCTTCATGGCAAATGCAGTTTAACTTAGCTTACTGCAATGTAATTGCTAGTTGTTTGCAGATCTAAGGTGTTCTCCATCGTGCACCCGTGCTGGCGTTCATGGTACAGTATCAATTTGCCCTCCTGATTGTTTCCAGTACAAAGGAACATTGGATGTCTTCTATAAAATTATTCGACAGGTAGGTGCAGTGTTAGTTATTTTTATACAAACTACGTTGTTTGACAAGCTTGTTTACCTAAATGCAGCAACATTAGGTTTTCTGCAAAATACCATTTAAGTTGTTGGACAAATAATGGTTGTGTGCTTTACAGGAAGGAATTTCTAGGCTGTGGAGAGGCACAAATGCTGGCTTAGCTCTTGCTGTACCCACTGTAAGTATTTTTGGGTGACTGGCGCCAATGTTCACGGCAATAAAATCCATTATTCAACCCATGTTGAAATGAGATTCTTGCATTGAAAATTCAGCGTGGGTCTACTATGTTTTCTAAACAGGTGGGCATCTACTTGCCGTGTTATGACATTTTCCACCGCCAGTTAGAGGAATTCACTGCACAAAATGCTCCAAGCATGACACCATATGCACCATTGGTGGCAGGCTCATTGGCTCGATCTTTAGCTTGCACCAGTTGCTATCCCATTGAACTTGCCAAAACACGTATGCAGGTAACATATATGATAGCTGCTTATTTATGTTTTTCTCTTTCATATGTTCTTCCCATTTTTCTTATCTAATAATCACTATCAACATGACGTGCAGGCATTCAAGGATTGTGGTAAGAAGCCTCCTGGAGTATGGAATACTTTACTTGAGGTTATCTACCAGGTCAAGAGGACGACTAGCGTCACTAACAGCTGTACGTTGATCTTCTTAGCTTACTAAAGAAGGTTGATAGTATTAAACTGAAAGTTACATTGTTTCTTCAAACAACAGGCAGCCAATGATTTGTGCATAGAAATCAGTGAGGTGTTGTGGCCATGCCAGTCGTTTTCTAGAAACTCTTTAACTGTAAAAAAAAAAAAAAAATCATTTTTTTCCCTTTCAAATATCCTGTTAGACCTCATAAATGAAAGAAATCTCTATATCTCTTGGCAAACTTTTTTTCTTTGTTTGTCAGGTGTTCCAGCTTTTGTAGCCATTACGGGAATTTTCTGGCTTTTTCTGTTATACAAATAAAATGTATTGTTGTATAAAATGTAACATTCAATCTTTGACGTGTATGAAAATATTCATATGGATGGTCTTGATTCAACTCATCATAGCTCATTCGGTTGCAGTGCAAAGCTACCGTGTTTTATGGACTGGCCTTGGGGCACAGCTTGCTCGCGATGTTCCTTTCTCTGCAATTTGTTGGTCAACTCTTGAACCAGTGAGGGCTTGTTATTGTCTTATATATATGGATCTTTGCTTATATTTCATCCAAGAGCTTTTGATATTAAAAGTTCTCAGTTATAGGTAAGAAGGAGGCTTTTGAGTCATGTCCAAGATGAAACTAATGCAGCCGGTGTACTTGGGGCAAATTTTTCTGCTGGTTTTGTTGCTGGAAGCCTTGCAGCTGCTGCAACATGTCCGCTTGATGTTGCAAAGACTCGAAGGCAAATTGAGGTTATCCCTTGAACCAAAAATAATCTTCTGAATTTGGGAATTTACACTGATCCTTCCAGTTAGGATTTTATACAGTCGCTATACATGTCCATTCTTTTTGACTTAAGCGATCCTTTTGTTGAGCATATGGTGCAGGGTTTCGCATGTTTTTTTTTTTTTTTTAATAAAAATAAAATGGCTTGTATTTGTGCATTTTCCAGAAAAATCCCACCAGGGCATTAAAGATGACAACAAGACAAACACTTATGGAGATTTGGAGGTATGTATTAGAATATATGTCTTACCAACTGTGTGTAATTCATGCATAAAACACGGACCACTCAGCCTGGATTTTGGTTGACCTACGTGTAATGATCTGATTCAGTTTATTGGTGAAATTGAGTATGGAAAACCCATCAATACCTCCAAGTTAATTGGAAACACCTTAGATTTAAAGCCTTTATTTCCATGGTCGCTTTCTTACTGTTTAAAATGTAAATTTACCTGCATAGTTTTGCAAGATGTGTGTCTATTTTTATGCTCTTAGATTGTATGTTCATGACGAATTATCGTTAGCCAGATGAAAAAGTAGGCCCTACACTGGAGTTTATACGAATCATCATTCTGCAATCTGCATATTTACTTCTAATTTTTTTCATGTAAACAATTAATGTTAAACAAACGTCGTGTGGGTTTTTCCTATGCAAATTCAGGAGCATGTTTGGGTGAGTTAAAAATAATTAAAAGTTTTTGTTTCTAAACATGTTTGGGTACTTTATTTTTCTTACTTTACTGTTAAAATAACTTGTTTAAAATGATTGACTTATTTTAAAACTTGTCCGTGAACTTTTAAAGCTTGGTCAACATTTTTCTGCTACCAAATGTGGTCTGAACTGCGAGGTTAATTTATAATCTGTGCAGGGATGGAGGTATGAAAGGACTGTTTACTGGGGTTGGTCCCCGTGTTGGCCGCGCTGGTCCTTCTGTTGGGATCGTGGTTTCATTTTACGAAGTTGTGAAGTATATTCTACATCATCAGTCCGCTACTTAGTGAAATGCCACAAGTTGCTGGCTTTATATTGCCATCTTTCCTTCTTTGGAAGGTCATAGTTGCTACAAGAGGGCTAATCCTTTATTATGGAGCGAGCAGTTCGGTAGTACCATGTGGATATAGATGAACAGTTTTGAAATGGTAGTTTATCTTTACCGTTTGCATGTATCTGGAAATAATCTCCTCATTTATTTTTCTGACCCAAGTTCGTTGGTTTATTTTCCTGTAACTTGGGGTTTAAACCGATGAGAGATTTTGGTAAATTTTGATCATTTTAGTGACCAATTTTTGCCGAGTGAATCTCGGTTTAGCTTATGCATCTTTCCAGTTCTAGCAATCGAATTTATAGAAAAAATTTCAGTGTGGTTGATTTTCTTATCTGCTCTTCTGGCATTGTATTAGTGTAACCTATATGGATGGTGACTGGAAATCCATCTCTTCATGGCTCGTTTAGTGCTAAATTACAATGCTCTTTGGTCATTCATTTCTTACAAGTAATTTGATTGCATGATAGATATAAACTTGAAAACAAAAATAAATAAGAAGTTTGAAAAGGTCTTCAATCTATATTTGTTGCAGAAAGTAGGATTATCAAAGATTCCTCCACCTTTGACTTATTATTGGTCATTGAATTTTAAAATGTGTTCTGACTTGTTGAACTGCTACATCGTCTGTTATTCCATCATTAATTGATATAGACATTAGACAGAATGGGTACTTCGATAATTGATATTCACGTGTGATACATTTGATCGTTCGTTCGTATCACAAAATTTCAGTGGCTACTATGAAAGTATAATGGTCAATTGAAAACAGTGTAGAAAGTATAGTGACTAATGGATATTTCATACATTAGTTTTACCATCTTGTATGTTCGAGATATTAGTAACATATAGGTGTATTGTACTTTAAGGAAATCATATTTCTTATTAGTGTCATTATTTTTTATTTTTCAGCACTTGAGTGAACAAAATAACAATAGTTCCATTTTAACTTTGAAATAATCGCTATCAATGTTTTATTTTTATTTTTATCTTTTCTATATTTTTTCCCCCACAAATCAAGATTGCTTATCCTATCAACTGATTCTATCAAATGCTGATTAAGTGTGGAGGATATAGGTCCTCGGATAGCACCNGGGTTTTGGGATTTGGGGGTTTTTGTTAATTTAGGCCGTAAATAATACTGTTTACGTTATGTTTAATTAATTGAGAGTATTAATCTAATTGGATTAGTTTTTAGAGTATGGGGTCTAATTTTCCCTTACTTAATATTTCCTTAATTAAAGTTATACGTGAGAAAATATATAAGCCCATGTTTGTCTACCATTTTTCAAAACATTGTTTTCTACAATAATCAATCTCTACCACACATTCGAATGATAAAATATTTTACACACAAATCAATAAAGTTTCTTTTAATTTTAACCACACATTCTCCAAAAAATACTATTCAAAACATCATTCTTTCTCCCATAATGGGAGACAAACAAGCACTAAGAGAATAAAAAATATCGGGTTAAATGGTCCCTTCCACAACATGACTAATTATTGTGTGGTTAAAAAATAAGGAAAAATTTTGAATTTGAGTGTAATGTTATTTTATTGAAAAATGTAAGATTGAAATTGTATGATTGAAATTGAATTAAGTCACTATTCAAAAATATATTTTGATGGAAAAAATGGGACTCAAACAATGACCTGGCTACTGTAAAAATAGTGTTGTTATTGATAGTAAAAATAAGAAAAAAGAAGAAAAAAATTTAAAATTTACCATGACAAGCCCTTGTTTGGTTCCCATTTTTTTCAAAAAATATATATTTTTTCTTATTTTCAATCACGCATCTTTTAATAAAATAATATTACATGCAAATTCAAACATTTTTTTATTTTTTAACCACACATTTTCCATCAATTACTATTTTAAAATGCAATTTCGAAAAAAATGGGGCTCAAACATGCTCCACATATGAAAAATTAAATTTTATTTATTTATTTTTGTCTAAATGGGAGCTGTTTCTAATTTTTAAAAGTTGTGGAATATCTCAAAAATGATAAACTTTGAAATATTGATTGATTGAGTTGGAGGGACTTTTGCTGTTAAATCTAGACTCCAGTACTAGTGGTTACCGAAGTGTCAAGACAACATCCAAACGCTTCATCAAATATTATGAGAATTTAAGTTGGTAAGGAATTATGCTTAAAGTGGATAATTAGCACAAAAAATCTCTATACTTTATCTTTGTTGCGCATTCTTATCGTTTCGTTTTTAACATTTGGACCATCGGATCATTCTTTTATTGCATAAACTATCATTGTTGTCAGATTTCATCCATTTGCTTCGTCGGTGGACACGTGCACCCTTTTTGGGAAAAAAATATATCATCTAAACCCCTTTTGACTTAATTTTTTTTCAACGTTTTAACTAAATCAAATAGAACTAAGCAAATTCAACAATGCTTGGTGTACAATGATTAAGGTGTTGTAATTTTTACAACAACTCACATTAGTGTGGGACCCACAAACTTTTTATCCTTACATTTTGATGATATTTTATAGTTGGCAGGAGAAATAAGTAAATTAGATTGGAAATGTCTCATGATTTATGTGATCATTGTACAAGTGGATTTTTTGAAGCAAATTAATGCACAACAAAGTTTACTTATTAATTGCTCTTAGAGATTGTTTAAAAGTTAGACCTTATTTTCTTAATACAACAAGCTATATATATTTCAAAAATGATTAACTTCGTAAAAGAAAACGAAAAAAGAAAAAACAGAAAAGGAACATTATATATAGAGGGAAAAAATAGGAATTACTACTATCTGAAAATGGAAATTTAGGAAACAAGAATACAAATAAAATTTGAAAAAATCCCAAACATTTTGCAATTTGCATACACCACCCCACATCAAAAGAGGGAAAAAAAAATAAGAGCATTATTATTTAATTAACTACCGAAAAAAAAATAATAATCCTCTTATTGGCCCTCCACATATTAATTAAACTGCTGGAAAAAAGAAAAAGCCACTCTCTCTATCTCTTTCTCTCTCTGTCACCTGCTGTGATGATGATTGATGAAGTTCTGGGGTGCCTTTGGATGGAGGTGATATGATGATTAATTAATCAGAAAAATTAGTGGATGATGTATGTCAGCACCAAAGCCACCAGCATTAGAATGTAGGCTATGCCTTGATCTATTGTAGTCCCTACAGAATACAAAGACAATAATATTAAAATTTAATCAAATGGAGATTTTTTTTTTAAATGAATATTTTATCGATAGAAATGTAGTCGACATCATGTTTGAATATTTTATCTATGTCTGGTTCAGGTTTATAAACTGTATAACTATAAATTGTCAAGTCAGTTTACTCTAACAGGTATTTATTCCTTCAAAGACTTTGAAATGGTTCTTTATGTATATATATAGAGAGAATATATAAATACCATCGCTGGTGGGGGAAGGTGCCGGAGCAAACTGTTCTGCATGCTGAGCCATGGCGGCAGGGAAAGCGATGGTGGCAAAGATGATAGCCAAAAGCGCCACCAATCCAATCGAAGCTCTGTTGATCACCGCCATCAATCCTGTTGATAACGTTTCTCGTTCTATTTCTCCCTCTGCGACGTCTTGCGAAGCCAGTTACGAGTCGCAGAGAGAGAATGCAGAGAGAGAAACTACAACCCTTGAGAAATACCAGAATTTGTTTGGAAGAAGCCGTGGTATTTTGATGAAGAATTAGAGTAATTTATAGAGGTGTATAGAGGGTTTGGGGAGAGGAAAACGGGGAGGCCATAAAAAATTTGGCATTTTTTAATGGCTGAGCTGGCGTTGCACCACCGGTTTTGTTGGCCAGGCCAGCGGTGGCTGCCACCCCCTATCTCTCTCTACCGTGTGTGTGGTGATAAATTGTTTCGTGCCAGCTTATTTTTAGAATTTTTTGATGAGCCATGCTATAAGTACATGGATACTGACCGATCAGACTATAGGGGGTGGTGAAGTTTTGTCAATTTTTTAATCACATGAGGCCCGCCCCCATGTAAGATAAATTTAAATTTCTGTTTAAATTCTGTATAAAATTCTATGTACTTAGAGAATTTTTCTTTTTTGATCATCCGTCGATAATTAGTTTGCATATGCACGCTAAATAAAATAATATTACAGGCAATCCAAATTTGTTCCTTATTTTTAATCACACATTCTCCAACAAAATATTATTTCAAAATACATTTTGGACAAAAAAAAAAAATGGGGCTAGAACATGCTCTAAATGCATGTCTTCTACTAATCTTATCATGTTTAGCATGTAAAACTTTAGATGCTGAATTACATCGAATTGAATAAAACAACAATCTCACATGCTTCATTCCAACATATAAAACATACTGTTGGGGATTTATGACTTCCTTTAAGTTTAAAGAAGAAAGAAACCAGCAGATGAATTTAACCACCAGAAGAAAGAAAACCAGTAGAAGAATTTAACCACCAGCCATAGAGTTAAAACATGAAGAAATCCTATTCCTCAGCCTTTTATTCAACACAAGACTTACATGATTTTTCATTCAAAAATCATCAGAAAGATTCTAAAGATTTCAAGAGTTTACAACTCTATTTCACCTCACTTTCTACCATAAAATTACAGACATTTTTTTCAGTCTTGAGCTCTCACCTTTTTCCATCCTAATGCAGCATTTTTATAGACTAAAAAAGCATCTAAGTTTGTTATTAACCAACTAACTAACAAAGGCTCCAATTGGTTATATATTCCAACTAAAGACAGTTAAAAATCAGGTAGACAAAGGCTCCTACATGCAACAGAATTTTTGATTGGCTAATTAAGGTTGTTCAATTCTTCTTCAAGAATCAATTTTTCTTACACATACCTTGATGTTTTGTTTGATATGTTGGACCAAATATAGCAACAAACGAATTTTACTATATTTTTTGCTCCCTTAATCTTGTTTAATCATATCTTATCTACCATGTTGCGAATATCTTAAATGCACATTTTGTTACTTGGACTAGACAGAAGCAACACACGAACATCTTGTATAATTTCTTTTTTTATCATATTTATTTCGTTCAATACAACATACCAAAAATGATAACTAATTTACATATGGATACACCAAGGCAATTTAGAGGTTGGTTTCCGTTTCCGTTTTTTCTTTTTAAACAATTTCACGTTCAATCATATAGACCTAACTCGTTTGATTACTATAAGCTAGTTTATGGACCTTGTGCTTACAAATATAACATATCCTCATGTTCGAACACAAATATATACGAGTACGCATCTGCAAACAGAATCTATGAGAAGTTAACATAAGAATTGAGGCTAAAATCATGAATATTTGTGCAGTGGGGACCAAATTATAACCAAACTATTATCCTTTTTCATTAAATTGCACCAAACAACACTAAATTTGAGCAGTATCAGCACAGCGGGCTATGTTAAAAAAAAGGAGTTGGCTCTGATAACTTTTTTTTGAGCTTTCCTTTTCTTTCTGCTTATTTTCATCTTAAAGCCCGTGACACCGACAATATTGCCCACTCTTACAACTTTCCAGCCACAAGTGACTTTTCACTTATGTCAAACAGGATATCAGTACCGGACCACGAAAAAGAAAGTCTCGAAGACATGAGACGAGACGATCACCTATTCAAGACGAGAAGGATTGTGTTTGGAGGTCTATTAGACATGTTCGGCACGCTAATTGAATAAGTTTAGAGATGGGTTGTTCGAATACGGTGTGGGTTGTTTTTCTTATACTAAATTTACTCATAGTTGATTATAGTACTTTTAAGTGATTTTTTTCACTTACACCGTTACACGTATTAGTTTTCACTTATTAGCATATTTTTCATCATAAGTGATTTTTAGTTACTTCTTTACGAATAAGAGAATTTTTTACTTATAACTCAGTGAATTTTCACTTATGAGTGATTTCTACTAATAAATAATTTTTATAACTTAATGTAAGAGAAATTTTACTCATAAAGTAATTGGTTTACTTGTATGCATATTTTTCACCTATAAATGATTTTTTATATTTTATAATTGAATCTTTTTTTATAACTAGTTGTATGCCCGTACAATGTACGGGCTTTAGTATTTTTAAGACAATATTAGCGTATCAAATATTAATGGTATTGTGAGATGTTGTAAGTTTTTATCTAATATAATAATTAGTAAAATTTAATAATGATAATATTCTAGTAAGATTTAAATGAAGAATTTTTTGTAGGAAAAAAATGTTATAAGGAAGAAATTAATGGGGACAATATTAATCATTTTTAAGCCTACTAACGTTTCAAAAATTTTATAGTACACACTGAATAAGGAAGAAAGTTTAATGAAAAAAAAACGAAAATATTT
>CAIGRF010005907.1:0-16004 GCA_903798235.1 Fraxinus ornus | reverse complement strand
AATCAAACAGAAAATATGGATATTCACACTGTAACCTGAATCATTTAACTTAATCTGTAAATCAGAGCACGAAATTCAATTTCAGATGAAAAAGAATATATCATATATTTAGATAGTCCGCCTCTTAACAAGAAAACACGAACATTGATAACAAGAAACTAATTAAAGATCAGTCATCTTTCCCAAAACAATTTGATAATCATCAAGAAAATCCCATTAATATTATTTAATATACCTGAAAAATCTTCTTCAAAGACTGCCGCCCACTACCATCAGCGCCGCCGCCGCAAGGCAGAGCCGATAAAGCCTTATCTTTGCAAGAACGAACAGTCAAGAACTGATCCACATCAAGTTCCTTATTAATAAACCCAACAGTGAAGTAAATACTATCAGAAGGCGGCAAGTCAACCTTGATCTCGTCAACATCAAACCATAAGAAGAATCTCTTAACCTGAATACCCTTCAAATCAGAGATTGACCCTATGCTCAGCTTCCCACTAATCTTTTTCTCATAATAAACCAAATAATCAAACTGTATGTAGCACGCTTTCTTTAGGTTGACTTCGAATTTGCCGTCGTCTGAGAGTGTGTAGGAAGTGACTGAATCTGGCAAGAGGCCGCTTGGGAGGCCGAATTTTTCGAGGATTTCGTATACTGTTGGTGTGGTGTTTGTAGAGAGAAGTTGAGATGAACAAGAGAGAGAGAGGAGAGAGAATGAGAAGAAGATGGTGAACAGTTTGAGCTTGGAATTTGACGACATTGTTACTTTGATTGGTAGGTGAGCAGCATTGTTGATATTTATATAGGAACTGAAATGGGGTAAATTTCATCTCAGGTCACTGAAGTTCTCATCAATCAAGAATTTAGTTATAAACTTTACTTGTCAAATTTCAATTGATGAAAATTTCTTGATTAACCGTCACCCCGCTTTACCACTACACCACCTCATAATAAAAGTGCTAAAATATAAAAACAATTCTTTTTAACTTTTGATAAATAGGTATTAACTAATGGTCATATAAAACATCATGTGTGGTCTGATCGTCAGCTAAGATCTACTATAAGCAGTTATTTCATTTTTCTAGGTAGCTTTAACTATAAGCCCGTTGATCCTATTTATTGGTTGAATAATGCTATTTATTATTATAATGACGAAATATCGGTAATGTGACAGTTTATACGGAATAATAAAATTGGGTAGTTCAATTTTTATGTGTGTATGAGAGAGAGTTGTATGTTTTTGCCCCCAATTGATTTCAGATCAAGAGTACGGAGTTTTTTATGTTAACTTGAGAGCCAATAGATGACTTTCATTACAAAGCATTGAGATTTGAAATTAAGCTCATGTTTAGTACACATTAAGTCCCTATTTGGTAAATATTAAAAATTTCATTCTCATTTTTCTACTCATTTTCAACCACACATTTTTCAATAAAATAATATTTTCTATCAAATCAATAACTTTTCCTTCTTTTTCAACCACATATTTCTCATCACATCACTTCAAAAAAATGCATTCTCTCATTTTAATGCGCACCAAACACACTTTAATGTTAAATTTAAAAATCATGATTTTGTTCTAGAATACGGTCTGATTGTAGAGGAATACTAAAAACAAGGGAAAATTGTAGTAGCGGTTCTTAGCCTTTTCAATTTTTACAGACTTTACTATAATCTTTAATTTGTACCAACAAAGGTTCTTAATCTTTCATAAATATGCTGTAGAGGTCCAAATGGATGGAAATCATTCACTTGAAATTGACATTGACTACAATTTTGACTAAGTCGGCACTGCCTCCCAAAGGTAGTCGTCACCACCCAAATATCAAATCAAACCTAACAGAAATTGAAGAAACGGAACCTCATTTGAGTGTGGAATTGGGTAGAATTTGAAGCCAAATTAGAGTAATTTGTGACACAATTGGATCAATCAAGGGTATACACATTATCGTTCGGTGTTGCTGAGGGATTGTGGGTTGCTAATTTGGTGGAAAAATAGCTCCAGATTCGATATTTGAAGGAGACGGAATTGCCCCGTTTTGCTCCCTAGGCAAACCGTATCAATCGGAGCTATTTTGGATGATGTCTCACCATGAATTGGAGCACTTAGGTAAGGTGAACCGACTGGTAATGGTGCATGACCGTGGGTGTTACCAGAGTTATCAGATTTTGTTGTGGGACCATGGGACTCCCATGATTTTGAAGATTGATTTTGATCTCCATATAATGTTGTCTAATTAATTGTGTGAGATATATTTGTGGAATGAGGCCACCTACTAGGAGATAAAATTTCTAGCAGATTGGGTGGCCGGTGGTGGCAGGGTTTTTTTTTGGTTTCAGATTGGGTGGTTGGTCATGACCGATGTTACTCTTGTTTGGTTTGGGGTGGGGTGAGCATTTTTATTTTATTTCTCTATTTTATAATTTAATTGTTAACTTATTTTAGAGATAATATGTAAAGTTACCATTTTTTTAAATTTTGGTCAAAATTAACCAAAATTTGACTTTTTGGTCAACTAATGGTTAAGTGGATGGTTTCCATTCATTTGGACCTCTTGTGCATATTTATGAAGTGTTAGGGATCTTCGTTGATACAAATTGAAGATTATGGTAATATCTGCAAAAGTTGAAAAGGTCAGGGACCACTGCTGCAATTTTTCCTAAAAACAATGGAAAATGCTAAAATAATCACCGAATCGACCGATTGACTGATTCTCATCCAAATTCCGTTGGTTCTCGACTAAAGCTGACCAGTTCACCCCCAAACTTATTTATTCCTCTATCATTTCCAATAATTTCAAATTTATTTATCTAATCAATCTTTATAACGAGTTCGATCATAATTCGATGATATCGTTTATCTTCTCTAGTCAATAACTAGTCCAGATTTAAAACATTGGTACTAACCTCGAAAGAAGATTTTTTATTTGAAATTCGAATTTTTCCATTAAATTCCAAAATGTATGTAACTATTTCAAAATTATAATCAATTTGTCCAATTTCAGCAATTTCTAACTATTGACAGATTCAGTCGATTTTTAATTGGTTACGATCTAAATCCATTGGGCCCACTTTACATCTGATAAGAGCCATCAATATACTAATATTACACGTGTCAACCGTCCATGATTCGTCGTCATCTGATCGTTGAAGTGTGTAAATTGAGCTTTGGAATTTATGATATTATAGGAAGAAATAAAAAAAAAAAAATGTAAGAGACTCGTTCATTGAGCTTAGTTCTAAATTTAAATTTAATTCTTATCATATATAACGTGAGTTTTTCGTTGAAATTAATATATTGGTTGACTTTTTGGCCACAAAACTTATATTTTTGTTACAAATACGTTCCGTTCTTCGATTATTTCACGTTATTCAGGGAGATGATTTCAAAGATAAAGAAATAAAAAGTTAATTCATTTGTTATCAAATACAATGTGAATTTTTCATTAAAGTTAACGTATTGATTAACTCTTCAGCCGCAAACCTTAAATTTTGCTGCAAAAGCATTCAATTCTTCAGTTATTTCACGTTATTCATGGACAAGCTATTATAAAACAAAAGAAGTGATCTTGCCTTATCTGTCATGTGCAATGCTCGACGGGATGTTGGATTTTAACTAAGAAGTAGGAACGTTATTCTTAATAACCCAGGTCGATGGAGTGATTAATGTGCAACAAACAACTAAATTTAAGTGAACAATATGTCATTAAAATAAGTTCTATGACTCAAATGAAATTTTACTAAAAGTTCAATTACTTGTCTTTAATTTTTGCTCTTTATGTGATTTCTTATTCCAAGAACAATGACTTTACATTGCCACTGTTTATATATGCTTTAAATATACTAGCTACTTTAAATACATTCATTTCAACATTCACTAAAATACGCTTTTTTTTTTTTGGTACCCAGGTATCCCAACTTAGTCAGATTAATTTTCTGGACCATCAGTCACCGACCCCTCAGTAATTGGCGGAGGTAAACCGCGAGTTATGCCCAAGTTGACCAGAGTTTGAGCACCCCTTATACTCCTGACCCCAAGAGAGCCTTTCTCTATGGTTATTACATCACCAAGCTGTTACAATCAATATTGATTATTACATCACTCAACTACTCCAACCAGGAATCGAACCCCCCACGTTGAGATTGCAAGTCCAGCAATGCTCTTCCTTTGCCAACTTGGATGTGCCCCAGAGGGCAACCATTGAAGTATTTTTCTTACACAAGGCGTCATTGGTATGTAATGATTACATTAATAGTCACTCAACTAAAAATGTTAACCAAAATTCTCTGTGGAACTGTTACATGTCAATGTGAACACAAATAGTGTAAGCTAGTATGTCATGTCAAATATAATCGTAAATATTAGAAAAATTAATCGAAAAAAACCTTTAAATTTATTTTTCAGTAAAGTTGTAATTCTACTTTTTCATTTTATTAGCATATGATAGAAGATCATTATTTCATTTGGCTATTTTGTTCTCCCCTCTTCTTTTCTTATATTAAATCCAGACTTCATATCAAAGATAAGATTAATTCATATATTTTATTGCTTTTTTATGCTGACCGTTGACTTGAGTATCGGAGCTTCATCATCAATATTTTCCCTTGAAATGATGATCTTGATGCCAAACGATTTATGTTCAGTTTACAAGTAACATACAGATAGATCAGGAGGTGACTAGATCTTTTGACAGTAAGGATGCCCAGATTTGGACTTCGAAGTCCTTTGGGTTGTGTAACTTGTGCTTGCCCGTGTTTAAAGCAGTAATGCGCTTTATGAATTAAGCATGACACGATTTTAAGCATCACTGGGGAAGCCTTTTTATAAATGCGTATTTTTCCCATTGTTCATCTCCTCCCTTCCACCTGCTCATTTCCCAGAATAAGTGCCACTGTGTGAAAATACATACAATTTATACAAATGTCTCCTTCCAAAGATTCTACATCCATACAGGCACCCACAAAGAAAAAGCGCAAGGTTTTTAAACGACGAGGTACCAAAATTCATCACTGATTTCTGACCCTTTAATTTATTTTTATTTCTTTTCTTGTTTTCTGTTCTGTAACAGTTAAAATCAAGGAAAGAAAGAGAGCCCAAATCGCACAAATGAAGAAAGAAAAAGAAAAAGAAAATGTTACTCCGCTTGTAAGAAAATACTGGCTTCAAAGGTACGATCTTTTTTCAAGATATGACGAGGGTATCAAAATGGATGAAGAAGGTTGGTTTTCCGTCACGCCTGAGGGAATTGCTGCTCAGCAGGCACGGTGGTGCGCCGGTGCCGGAGTGGTCATCGACGCCTTTGCTGGCGTCGGTGGCAATGCCATTCAGTTTGCACAAATGTAAGTTTAACACTCTAATTAAGAATTTAGCGTGCTGATAATAGAAATATAATTATATTATAATATTTTATTAGAAACTTACTCTAAATTCAAAGACGTTTCAGAAGCTCTTTGATAAATTAAAAGTGAAGATGTCAATAATTTGTGGCTCTTACATTTGCTCATATCCTAACTTTTACAGTTTTACTGTGTTTAGGTTAGTTCAAAATTGGGAAGAACGATTCATTTTAATTAGTGGAAATTTTAAAATGAAAGTTATGGGCCAAACATCGTATCCAACGGGAATGGAGGTCTGAATATGCTGTGGAAATAATATTGAGCCAATTTTTGTATGCCAATTTAGTCATTAATAAGGTCAGGCTTTACATTGGATGGTAGTTGGATTCAGCTTTTAGTCTGGATGAGTTCAATAACTCTAGTATTGTGTTGTTGTTTAATTCTATAGGCTCGCTAAAGCTTGAGAAGTCTTTAAATCTTGAAACTTTTTATGCAGAAACATCACGTTTTGGTCTTTCGTAAGCATTGAATGGTGTCTTACTTACAGTTATTACATGTTTTGTATACTTCAATAGGCCGGGCAAGTACAAGATTTTATCTTCTTTTTCTTCATTAATATTAATATTGTCAAATACTATTCAGTCCACCTTATTGAACATGTCATTAATGCCGAGCCATTTCAAAAGTTTATATATCTTGTATTTTCGTTGTAGCCATATGCATATGTCTATTGTTATAGGAACATGAATTTTGAAACTTCTTTTACTTTGTTTTCCATGCATCAAGAGAATCTTTTGATGACTAGAACAGCAGTTAAACAACACTTATATTGCTACTTTTAGGTGTCATCGTGTTATTGCAATCGACATTGACCCAAAAAAGGTTGCACTGGCATCTGATAATGCAAAGATATATGGTGTAGAAGATTATATTGATTTCATTGTAGGAGACTTTTTCCAACTGTCTCCCTTTTTGAAGGTAAGTGTCCCTATTATATCTTCTTAAGATTTGAAATTTGAAATTTGGTAGAAACTACATTCATGCATTGGATGGACCATGTTGGCTACTTATTCAGGCAGTGTCACAAGGCCCAAGTTGGTTGGGGTGTAACATGGATTATTTATTTAATTATTTCTATATGGTACTTAATTTGTTCTTCAATCTTATTGAGAGTCGGATGGATCACCTGGCCTTGAATTTATGCCTCATATCAACTCAATTAGAATGAAATTGTTATTATAGAGAGATCCAGAAAGATACTCTTGTTTTCAATGGTTAACCCGTCTTAAGTAGGGGAACACTTTGTTGTATCTTTTTATCCTTTCTATGTAGAAATACTCTTTTCTGGGCATGCCTTTACGCCTCTCTATAGTGATCTAATCGTAGCCACAAGAAACTCAAAAGTGAAGAATGATAAGTCAGTTCTCAAATGGATTCTCCAACCACGCTGCTTGGAAGGTATAATGGTACATTGACTGCTAAATAAATAGTTGTTGTATTGTGATCACCTTGTGAGCATGTTGAAGCTAATAGCATATTTGGGCATACGATACTAACTTTCAAGTTTCAAGCATGAAAATTTAAAGAATTCTCAGTCCTTGCGTTCTCTTCATTTTGGAGTTTGATAATCACATAGGGGATGGCATTGGTTATTAGGCACCAATATAAGTATAAATTTAAGGAAATGACCATTTGACCTTCAAAATTTAAAATTTGGTTGTTGACTGTCTTGCTGATGTTGCAAGCCTAACATTTTATTTTCCTAAATTCGAAGTTCTGCTCATTTTTTAGGGGGACGTGGTCTTCCTTGCACCACCTTGGGGAGGTCCATCATATAAAGTAAAAGAAAATTTTACTCTCGACTTGCTGAAGCCGAAAGATGGGTATGTGATGAAGTTTTTGTTTTAAGGTTTCTTATCATTAAATAAAAATTGGATTGAACGCAACTTCCTTTATCTTTTGTTATCCAAGTTTATGCATATGCAACGTGTGATGTAGTGGTAGATTAAGGTGCAAATTTTCATTTCTTTTTGTGGCATATTGCCTCTGTACTTTAGTTATATGTATTCTGTTGTTTTCAGAAATCAGACAGTTAATATTCTAATTAAACTGTAAGTTGAGGGACTTGAATAGGAACGGATTACAACTATACAACAATTTGGAATTATATCATCGGGATCTCCATGAAACTAAAGATACTGGAGTATTTGATGATATAGTCTGTTACTTTTCATAGCAATTCTTCAGTGTGGTGTACATATAAACTGGGGATGAAATGAATCCTGAGTTTACTATGTTTGCAGGCATTCCCTGTTTCAAGTTGCTCAAGCAATAACGCCTAACATTATTATGTACTTGCCTCGAAATGTGGATTTACTCCAAGCAACTGCACTTTCATGGTTGTCGTCTCCACCTTTCGATGTCGAGGTACATCTTATTCCTACATGTATCCTGTTTCGATATCAAAGAGAATTTTCATGAATCTTTCTACAAATAAAAATTGATATTCTATTTGCAGATTGAAGAAAATTTTGTGAGGGGCAATTCAAAGGGCATAACCATCTATTTTGGTTATTTCAATAGCTCAGCGCATCTCAAACTCTCGAGATGAATCCTTTTTTTATTATCTTTCGCCATCCTGACTTGCACCTTGTAAATATTTGTTCGAATTGTTTTGAAAATGTAATATAAATCAGCTTACTGACTATTTCTTTGTTGTCAATTTGCAATTTGGATCAATGGCAGTGAAACATTTGATTTTGTACATAATTTTTCGTGGAATGAGAAAAAGAATGCCCGTGTGTTGCGTCGAAATCTATATCTTTATAAATCGTATAGGGTAGGGGGAGAAGAGCTCATCTTTCTTTTTTTCCCCTAACATGTACGTACGAGCCATGTTTTTATTTAATTATCAAAATGACAAACTAAGTATTACAGATTAACGTTACTGCAAAACCGTCAAAAAATTAATTAGAGAATAGGTTTTAACAAAGTCAATGGATTAGATCCACGTAATCATTTCGCCTATTTTCCACTTGTGATATTACCTAGATCATCAAAATTAAAGAACTCAGGGTTGTTTGTATGGAATATACCTGAAAAAAAAAGGCACAATATGCCTGGAAATGGGACCTAAAGCTTGTGTTTGTATATAGAGAGAGTGAAAATGAAGAAGCCCTCTCGCTTCATGGATGGGATTTAGAAATTTTCAAGAATCTGAGCTCATTTTTCATAGCTGTAGAAGCTACTGTGTTTTTCCCTTTGTTTTGCTTATAATTTTTATTATTTTTTAGATTTAGTATTTATTTGAAGTCAGATTTTGGTTTATGTAAATAGTAATTTTGGTGAAGGGAGAGACGGTGATGGCGATAGCGGGTGGAGGGAGGGAAAGGCGATGATGGCAATGGTGATGGAGACGATGGTGTTGGTGGCCGGTGGGTGGATGGAGAAGCTGTGATGACGACGATTGTAGTGATGGCAATAACGACAATGGTGGTGATATTTGGTTTGACTTGGGTGGGGTGGGCTTGGTCGAAGAAGATTAAGTCGCGTAATAAATGAAAAAGTTTGGGGGAAGTCTACTAGTCTTTCAAGTATTTGGGACTTTGTTGAAAATAATTCTTCTTCTTTTGTAAAAAAAATTTAAATAAGAGCGTATATTCACCATTTAACAATTTTTTTATTGAGAAAATTAGATAAAATGAATAATTTTCGCAATAAAAGGTGAAAATGTAAAAATGTTTGCACAGTGAACTTCAAATGTAAAGACGTTCCGTGCTAATAATTTCAAAATTTTATTTCCTTGAAATAATTGCTATGAAACATGGATTAAATAGCCGGCCATGTGATTTGGAACAAAAGTCAAAGGCTGGTATAGTACCTATATATTTGACTGTCCGCGTAGACTAAGCTCAGTCCACATTAAAATCGAAAATACTCAAGTCTATCTTTCTCTGCAATTGCATTGCATCTCTCAGAAATTAACTCAATATTTATTTTAGTTTTTCTGAATTGTAATTTTAATTAATACTTCTTCATATTGAATGAGCTTATAGCTTGAAATTGAGGAGTTTCAGACTTCGTTTCGTTTTTATTCTGTTTATCTTTTGAGGTGGAGTTGGATGTTTCTGTAATGGAAATGTCATTTGTATACTCTTTTGTTGACATTAAAAGCGGCGTCAAGTGTTGATTGGGAAAAAATTATCAAAAATTTCACGCGGCAAGGCGTAAAAAAGATGCAAAGGATGATGTATCTATGGCATGATTGTTTAGTAATTATGTAGTGAAATGGTGGAAAAATAGTACAGGGTTTGGTGAAGAATCTAGGGTTTTAGGTGCTCAGTTTGGAGTCAATTTTTTTTATTTTTTATTTTTAAATGGATAGGTCAATTGCGGCGATTTCAACCTCGCCTTTTCTATTCTTAATCCTGCTCTTTATTGAATTTACGCGGGTCTCTGCCAATGGTGAAGGTATGCTCTTTTACTTCGAGTTTCATTTTTATTTGATGCAATGACTGAACACTTGACTTGAATTGAGCTCATTCAAATGCAAATTGATTTTCTTTAAGCTTGCTGTTTCTTAGTTTTGCAGTCAATTTGCTCGATTAAAATCAGGTTAACTAAACGAGCAATCACCAACATTTACCTTTGGCTACTACTTACTCATTAGAAAATGTTGATATGCAACGTGGATTTATTTGCCCGGTGAAAGAACAAAATTGAAATGGATGATGAATGGGTAACGTTGTGTAAATGTGAGTGATCAACTGGTAACATTTTATTTTTGAGTGAGCTAGTAGTAACTTAATGTAAAGGTTGATGATTTCTCATTTAATTAACTCATTAAAAACCCATGATAAATCCATGTGGGATGTCGCGGTGAAGTTACTGTTTTTATTAATAAAATTGTGGTTCAAAATGATAACAGTGACAAAATTGCTCTATTTTAATAGCTGGATTAGAAATTTGTTTTCTTTTTTTGTTCAACCAAATTTAACTGTCTAGTTGTTGCTTGACTAGCATATGAAAATTGGTGTTTTAATATTAGCAAATTGATTTATGTGACACAGGCGATGCCTTGATTGAACTGAAGAGAAATTTGAATGATCCGAACCATGTTCTTGAGAATTGGAATGCTACAGATGTCAACCCATGCTCTTGGTTTAATGTTACATGCAACAATGAAAGCAGCGTTACTAGAGTGTAAGCCTGCACATTTTTTAATCAAAGATCTTAGGTACATAATTTGCTTTTAATATATTTTGGGTTCGTCCACACTCAGTGATCTCAGCAATGCAAATTTGTCCGGTCAACTGGTTCCACGACTTGGTCAACTCAAATATTTAGCGTACTTGTAAGTCACACTTTTTCAGATCAAAATTCGATGCATTAAATTGTTGTTCTTTCTTTTTACACATTATCTGTGATAAGAATGAAAAAGATCGTTATCTTAATAATTTTCACATGAAATGATATGTTTTGTCTAATATTAAAGACGGTAAGCATGAAAACTTACACAAAGTACCCACTTTTTCCACTTTCGGTTACTAGTTCTAACTTGACACATCTCTTTTCAAAATGTTAAACAACAGTTTTGTTTAATTGATTATTTTTGTTTTTAGATCTACACCGAAGATTTTAATCGTGGGCTACTTTTTTCCGTATCTTTTGCTTGTCTTTGATTACAAGATTATCATCTGAACTCCCCTCTCCTTCCTTTTCTTCCCCATTCTGTTGGCAGGGAACTGTATAGTAACAATATTAGTGGAAAAATTCCATATGAGCTTGGAAACTTAACAAACTTGGTGAGCTTGGGGTTGTACTTGAACAACCTAGATGGCCCAATCCCTGACACATTGGGCAAGCTTCGGAAACTTCGTTTCCTGTACGGGTTATTACTGTCTTTGAACTTTATGTTATGCGCCTTTCTAGGAGCAAGATTTTAAGACTTTTTTTGACCGTTGGTATCTCACGAATGGGTGCCGTTTTGCCGCAACTTTCGACTTCATTATTTTATAAAAAATAAAAAACAAGAACTAATGAAATAGTGTATATTACCCCCGTTAAATATTAGAATTACTTATACATGTTTCCTCAACTGTCATATTTGACTATTCTTGGAGGGAAAACTTGGCAACGCACAATAAATACAATTACGGTTACAGTATTGTGTCTGAGAATTGTCAGATGCCAACGGTAAAAAATTGATTAAAATTGTTTAAGAATTGCTTCCAGACAGGGGCATATAATATTATTTGTTTTTGAATTTTTTTTTTTCTTGAGCTTTCTTTCCTGCTTGTTGGATCGAAACTTTGCCCTTCAAAAGTAGGTGACAAATGGGCTTCGGGTGTTTATTAGAGCACCGAACACTTGGTAGCATTATTTTCGTCTTTTCTTGTATTTTTCTTCTTTGAACTTAATTTTCTTGCATGTCTCTACAACAATTTCTAAGATCAGCATGTGGCTTACAACGAATGAAGTTAAAGTCATAAGGCCAGCTTGGTCTTTGCCTTTGAACTTTTCTTTCTTACTAAGATGTCTAGGTAAATTTGACTCTTCAACTGAGCATGTTTCATTAGAGAATTAGCTACTGTCGCCCTTTCTATCAAGAGTCAACCATGTCCAAGTTTTTGTTGCTGGTGTTGCTTGTCATCTTGCTAAAGAAACTCTGTTGAGTTGCTAATATGTTGCTCTATAAAAACATCTGACTTACAAACAGTAGTTAGTTTGTCTTGACCGTGGCAGAGCCGCAGAGAGCATATACTTTTGATTTTTTAGTGTTAAAATTCATGTCCAAGGATCTTGGTTATCCTTCAGTGCAAACATTATTGAGTTGGATGCGACCAACCACCGTGTGAAAAGGCACTACTTCCTTGTAGAGCAACTTACATACTGCAGTTGAAACAGATAATTGGACTTGTCATGATATCAGAATGCTCAGGCGAAGTAAAAAGCAACAAAATTAATTGGTGCATGTTGTTCAGCCATTCTATTACTGTTGGACTAGAAAAACTTGCAAAGTAAGCTGATCTGTTTTAAATCCTTTATATCCCTGTAAATGAGTCAACTTAAATTGCATTTAAAGCTTAAACATGACAACTAATCAAAGTTATTTCTTGCTTGAGTTTTCTCATATTTAAGACTTTTAGATAATGGGCAGTAATGGAACACCAACATCTGTTTTCTCTCTTTTTTGTAATTGCGATCATTCTTTGAGCCTAATGATGTTTGTTTATTCTTTATGCAGGAGGCTAAACTATAACAGCTTGACTGGAGAAATTCCCATGTCTCTGACCACTGTCTCTTTTCTTCAAGTTCTGTAAGTTGGGAGTTGAAGTATTTTTGTTTAGATGGTGGTTCTTACCTTCATCAGTTTCTTGGTGGGTTTATATTCATTTCTGTGTATACATGCAGAGATCTTTCAAATAACCGCCTAACAGGAAAAATTCCACTCAATGGTTCCTTTCAACTTCTCACTCCTTCCAGGTTTGACTTGTGTATTTCCCCTGGTAGACCATAGTAATCCATCAAAATCTTGTGCTGACTGCCTAGTTCCTTTTTTCAGTTTTACCAATAATAACCTGGAACCTCCTCCCGTATTACCACCTCCACCTCAACCGACAAACCCATTTTCATCTAGAGGTTTGTCAACTTCTTGTGCCTCATCCTCTTTTATGAATATTTTTCTCCTTGCTGATGTTTAAGGGAAGATTGACCCTTGCATATGTAATTAAGAGATCGGAAATTGTGTATGTTTTTGCAAAAGCCTAGAGAATATGCGGAAGTTGTTTACTGTTTTTAATCATTTGCATATGATGCATTCACCAGAGTAATTTTCTTCAATAAAATATTTAATCTCTTATTTACTTTGGATAATAATACACTATTTTAGTATTTTTAATCAAAATAATGGCATCTAGTAGCACTGTTGTGTTTCTGAAATTGGTATTTATTAGTTTGAATTCTGAACTGCAAAGTTCAAGGATTGCTGTGGAACTTGCTGCCAATCACATTTTTAGGATTTAGCTAGTCATCTCAACGAATAATGGAGACTGAATTGATTACCTGCAGTTGGCAACAGTCCTACTGGAGCCATTGCTGGAGGGGTTGCTGCTGCAGCGGCCCTTCTCATGATTGTTCCTGTATATGTAATTGCACTTGCTCTGTACAAACGCAGGAAGCGACAAGGTCATTTCGTCGACGTTCTTGGTTAGTGGGTAAAATAATGGTTAAATTGAGAATCATATTGCATCGCCTATTGTCCCTTATCTTGTATTCCTTTGCAGCTGAGGATCCAAAAGTTCATCTGGGACAACTAAAGAGGTTTTCCCTGCCTGAACTACAATTTGCAACAGATAATTTTAGCAACAAAAACATTCTTCACAAAGGTGGATTCGGTAAGGTTTATAAAGGCCGATTAGCAGATGGCTCTCTAGTGGTGGTTAAAAGGTTAAAGGAAGAACGCACTCAAATTGGAGAGCTGCAGTTCCACACAGAATTGGAAATGACCAGCATGGCTGTGCATCGAAATCTACTTCCCTTATGTGGCTTTTGCATGACACCAACAGAACGGGTACTTGTTTATCCTTATATGGCTAATGGAAGTGTTGCATCGTGCTTGAGAGGTAGGCTCCTTTATTTGATTGTACTTGTTAAAGATGTAAGTTTAGGGAATGTTTTTACTGTTATAAATAATGCAACATAATATTTTTCGGAGAAACCTGTTGTTCAAGCACTGATATACTTTGCAAGAATAACAATTGAAGCACGTCTTCATGATGCATTGAGAGAGATTAGTTTGGATATTTGTGAGATTAGTTTTGATATTTGCTCTTACTTCAAATATATTATCAAAATCTTATTCCCAAAAAAAAAATATCTATGAATTTATGTTCTATGCTAGTAATGAAATTAAATATTTACTTTGATACAGAAAGAAGATTTTTTCAATTTGAGTATTTTATGCCTATTAGGGGGAACTGCAAGATTAATATCTTGTTAAATTTCATTCAGAATATTATTGGTTTTATGTACGTGAAAATTAAGTAAACTACACCATCTGCTTCTCTTACCTATACGTAAGAGATTCATTTGATATGTCAGTTGACCGCATAGGAAGAAAATTGGTGCATAATCATATAACCACGCTCTGTGGCAGATGTGTGTCTGTTCGTGCATGTTTGCAGATGCAAGGGTAATTGGATCTCATAGTGCAGCTGAAAATGATCTTTTCCATTTAAATATTTGATAACACAGGATCAGATGTGGTGGTTCAGTTGAGCTTTGCTTTATATTCTCTCTTGCTGTTCTAATGAGCATATTGATGCATTGTTGTAGAGCGACCTGAATCACATCCTCCACTTGATTGGTCAATAAGAAAACGTATAGCATTGGGAGCTGCAAGGGGACTTGCTTATTTGCATGATCAATGTGACCCTAAGATTATTCATTGTGATGTAAAAGCCGCAAACATATTGTTGGATGAGGACTTTGAAGCAGTTGTTGGTGATTTTGGGTTGGCCAAACTGATGGACTACAAGGAAACTCATGTTACCACTGCAGTGCGTGGCACAATTGGTCATACACCTCCTGAATACCTATCCTACGGTGAATCTTCAGAGAAAACTGATGTTTTTGGGTATGGGGTCATGCTTCTTGAGCTCATCACTGGACAGAAAGCGTTTGATCTTGCTCAGCTTGCCAATGATGACGATGTTATGTTACTTGACTGGGTGAGCATTACATTCCATATACGCCCTTCCGTATTGATGTGTTGCTCTAACATGTTTTGCCGTGCTTAAAGTTACACTTCGAGAAAGTAAGCTAAGACTGACTGACTAGAAACTAAGTTTTGTTAGTAAAATAAGTAACTCTGAAAATCATATTTGGAAAAATGAGTTAATTAAAAGCAAGTATGACTTACTTTTAAGCACAGCCAAACATGCTGATAAATTCTAGATTTGGCAGCTTTAGAAGTCTTCATCACGGGACACAAAAAATACAGGAAGAACTGATATGTTGAATATTTTAATTGAATTTCAGGTCAAGGGACTTCTAAAGGAAAAAAAGTTGGAAACATTGGTAGACACGGATCTTCAGGGTAATTATATCGAGGACGAGGTGGAGCAGCTAATCCAGGTATCTCTGCTCTGCACAAGGAAAACTCCTACGAAACGCCCCAAGATGTCTGATGTCGTCAGGATGCTTGAAGGTGATGGCTTGGCCGAGAGGTGGGAAGAGTGGCAAAGGAAGAAATGTTCCGTCAAGAATTTGGTCACATCCAGTAGCCTAATACAGAGTTGATCGTTGTCAACACCACTTACAATATCCGAACCGATGTATTGTATGGGCAAAGATAACCATGGGTTCCAATGCAAGAGATCTTGTCTCTGACCAGCTAGAGAGAGAGAGAGAGTGTGTGTGTGTGTAGAGGCTGTCTATAAACCTCTTTAATTTCTTCTCTTTCATTCTATTTTATAACATGTTATCAGCACGATTTTTTCAAAACAAAGTAAATTAATTAGAAAAATAATAATTTTTATTAAGCAAAATCGTCTGTTACGTGTACCAAAATTAATTTGGTAATGTGTAAATTCTTTCTATAAACATATGCATTAATTCATCGTTTATTAAGTAAATTCATGGTTTAGAGTTTACCATTAATTTAT
>CAIGRF010005876.1:0-10487 GCA_903798235.1 Fraxinus ornus | reverse complement strand
CAACAAAATGGGAGACGACTGGTTGAATGACAATTTGGTGGTTTCCATGGAGAAAGCGGTTTTTGGAAAAATTGAGAATGAGGTAATATTGCAACGTTTTAAAAGCATGAGATCATCTAGAATGCAGTTGTCTAAGATCACAGTTACAGAGTAAGTTGTATTGCGTATTTCTTTAATATTTTGGATTGTATTGAATTACGTTTTCATATATATATAATTTTTACGTTTTAGTGTGTTTACATATACAGTGAGTAATTTTTAATATTATTTAATTAAATATTAAAAAACAATCTCGCTCTTACGATCGCTATCGACGTTGATCGGTCAACGTCCGCCCAAACTGAGCTTCAATGCTGGGTCCGCCACTGAATGTGAATATTATAGTTTTGTAAGGATTTTTGGTGAAGTATTGTTAAATAAAAAAAATTTATTTCGTAAGCTTTTTCTTATTTTCCACTAATGGCAATATTCAATTCAAGAGTCTTTTCTTGAGCGCGTGTTTCTTTCTGCCATAGTGTTCTAACGCTTTTTAAACTACATCACTAGAAGAAGATTGATTTAGATTTTTGAACTTGACTCAAACCTACCTATCACGAGTTCCCCTGGAAAATTCTTAGAATATCTATTTGTTTCACCAGTTTTAGTTTTTGTTTATGTTACGCCCCTCTAATGAGGCTCCAAAGAACACCATGTAGCATCCAGCTAGCTAGCACAAATAGGTTTGCACTCCACATTACTCTCATACCTAGTCGAGCTTAGGCCATGGGAGTCGAAGTGATGTATCACCTTCGTCAAGGTGCCATGTAGAGACTGACCATCCATGGCTTAGGTGATGTACTATAACCTATTGCAGAAGTGATCCGAAGTAATTAACTTCTTCATTGGGGAAGACATCTCCCACTTTAAATCTTTTAGGAGATCTTTCGTACAAAATCTTTCTATAATTGATTGATGTAATATCTCTGCAGCACACGCCTAAACGATCATTTTGTTAGTCTACTTTTCAGAGGTCAGACCTACTTTTCAAAAAAATTAAATGCCCTTAGCCTATAATTGATGGAGTAACACCTAGGAGGAGACTCTTTGATTATCAGGATGAGGCCACATATTCTTTCATCCAACGGTGACCACTCCTCATCTTCTATTATAAAATCTCACACTTAGTGACATTTAAAGGTAAGGCAACTTTACACACTCAAACTAAGATTGCTTACTCATTTTTACTCTCTATAAACCTCATGTGGTCGAACACTATTGTGGCTCACGTTTGTGAAAGTTTCGCAAGCATACGAGATTGTTGACAAATAATAGAATTGTGAGTTATGAGCATTGTCCCACAAGGAATTACTTCTAATTCAAGTATACTAGCCTTGTATTGAATTAGAATTATGTGATACAAAAGGAATTTGTGATTTGTGATTTTGCTAAATTATTCTAAAAAATATTTAAAAAAAATTTGATGTTCGTATCATATTATGGATGATTGTATTGAATTTCGAGTCTGCCTATTGATACATATTTCAATTCTCAAATATGTAATCTAATTTCATTCATGCATTCTTGAAAATAGATAAAACTAATGTATTTAACTTTCTTTTCCAAAATAAATTATTTTAATTCTAATCATGATCGAGTCTATTCTGAATATGAATTCGAATAATTAGAATACATTAAATTATAGATTATATATATGATTGCATAAGCGATATTGTTATTCCAATATTTATTGTCCATGTGTTAACTCTTTCGCGTTCTTAATTTATTGTGAATCTTCCAACACTACTATAACTAGTTATCTAATTAGTAATCAAGCAATTAAATAATACAATTTAAAATTAATAAAGAAATTCATAACTAAACTACTAGTCTTGAATTAAAATAAATAAAAAATAGAGTTCATCTTCATCCAATACAATTATGGATTTCTAGCATGATTTTATATAAATTACATGAAGAATAATGAAAAATCATCACCTAGATCATGAAAGAATGTAAAAGATCTTGATTTTCAATTCTAAGGTTGAATTATTCAAAATATTGATATAATTGACCCTCAAATCTTACTAAGGTTTAATCTCCTCTCTCAAAATATGTCAATTGACATGCTATTCTTGATAAATTTGATAATTTAGAGGCTAGAGATAGTTCCCCAATATTTTGGCCAAGCTTCTCTATTTATAGGAGCCCTAAACAGGTCAAAAATTGCATAAAAAATTAATTGAATGAAGATCTTTGTTGAGATATTTTCATGGAGTTTTATTTCGGTACCCAGATTTGTTTCTTATTCAGTTTAAGTTTGTTCTTGAGATATTTTCATGCAATTTCAATCCTTGAGTTTCCATTTAAGTTCGAATCAACTATTGGAAATATGAAATTTAATCTCGAAATTTTTCGCCTGTTTTTCACACATTTTGCCAAATTCAACCACTTTATGCTGAGTTTTATCAAACAAACAAAACTAAAACAAAGTTAAGCTATAATTCTTCCAACTTAACATCAAATACTTAGTTTAATAGTCTAGATAAGTGTACAAAATACACTTATTAGCTTACATCTCCCGCACCATGTACACCCAAATATATTCATGCAAATTAACTGACTTGATCGTTGAAGTGTTTGCAGTTGCCTCCCCTACAACTAAAGAAGGTCACGTACTACTAACAAATTGTTCAAGTGTATATGAGGTTATCTATGTGAACTGGGTAGAGATAGGATTTATAGACCACTCATTCATACAAAAATCGAGGTCAAGATGACTATTGTATTGTGCTCAAATTACACAACTAAACAAACAATTATCTCGCCAAAGGAAGGTAAAACTCCACGTCAAAGCATCATTTCGACAATGGATCACCCCATAACTTTCTAATATGCTCAACCTAAAATTCTATGCATTATATAATTATCCATACATAGACTGAGGGACCATTGTTTGCCTTCTATAATAAGGCTCCAAAGAAGTGGCATTCCAGCTAGCAAGTACAAACAGTCCCATACTCCAGATCACTATCATTCTTGATTGGCCTGAGGCCATATGCTAAGGTAGATGTATCACTTTCATCGTGGTGCCATGTAGAGATCGACCCTCCATGGCCTAGACAAGGTGCTATAACGTGTTACAAAAGTGAGCCAAGATAATTAACCTCTTCATTGTGAAAGATATCCCCATATCATCTATTTCAAGAGATCTTTCATATAAAGATGTCCACTTCATCAAGAGAGGTGCGAGTACCACTATTGGTGAAGTGGATCAGCAGTATTCTCATTCTTAATCCTTGTCGAGGTGCATACGTCCCCAAGGGCCACCTCAACCAAGGATGTCCACTTCATCAGGGGAGGTGCGGGTGCCACTCCTAGTGAAATGGATCAGCAGTGTTCTCATACACACTTACTCCTTGCCGAGGTGCATATGCCCCCAAGGGGCCACCTCAACTAAGGATGTCCACTTTATCAGGGGAGGTGCGGGTGCCACTCCTAGTGAAGTGGATTAGCAGTGTACTCATACGTACTTACTCTTTGTCGAGGTACATATGCTCCCAAGGGGTTATGCTTTGGCGAAGTGATTACACAGATCCCTTTTTGCTTCATCCATTTGCTTAAGTGGTTATGCATAGGCGAAGTATTTACAGTTGGATCCCTTTTTGCTTAATCCATTTGCTCAAGTGGTTATGCTTTAGCGAAGTATTTACACTTGGATCCCTTTTTACTTCATCCATTTGCTTAAGTGGTTATGCTTAGGCGAAGTGTTTACACTTGCATTTCATTTACTTCTTCTATTTGCTTAAATTCATATTTAGTTAGCATGTTTTAAGCAAAGCTACAACACTTGGAACAATTAAAGAAAAGAATTTCATTATGAAACAAATCAAGGCCGAATCCATTATAGAAAAGAAGAAAAAAGAAAAACTAAGGATCTACATTTACAATGGCCCCCGCTCTCACCTCCTGGGGAGCTTCCTCCTCAGCCTCCATATTAGGCCGGCCCCCAGTAGGACCGCCAAACTTTTCTTCTAGAAATGCAATGTCCAGCTCTGGATGTACCTCCTTTAGGCGAGACATCATCTGTTGGGCACTCCATGAAGCTAGTAGTTGGCAAATATATCGTATTCCTTCGTTTGGTCGAAGTTGTCAATGTATTTCTGAACCTCCACCTTACCCACTATCTTCACTTTGGTCTTAAGATATTCAATCTCCTCCTTTTGAGCTTCAGAGAGCATTCTGAGTTCTACTTTCTCTTTGTTGGCCAGCTTCAACGCCTCGGAGGCGATCTATTGGTGTGCATTGGAATGATCAATCCTCTTAGTCAAGGTTGTTACCTGAGAGAGAGATTCGTAAAGTTCACTCTTCAATTGGTTAACCTGGATCTCAGCAGAGTCCAACTTCACTTCCGCCGCAATCATCTTCACCTCGATTGCCTCCACATCACCTCTTGTCTTCCCCACCTCTTATTCCCACTTGCTCGAGGCCTTAACCCTTTGCTCCAACTCCTCATTTATCTTATGGAGGCCCCGGACCAAATCTTCTGCCGCCGTGCCAATACTCAAAGCTCTGGCTACGCAAATAATATTAGCAGCTAGGAGATCCTCCACTTCGCAGGATGCGACATGATCCTACCATTCTCCTGTCCAGTACTTGTTGTAGACCCAAGCAGTAGATGTGGGGCAACATTTCTAGCATTGCCTCGAAAAGATCATCATCTTTGTTCCCCAAGGAAGTAATTTGCTTGCTTCAGGGAGAGGGGTTGGTAGATTTCTTCAGCCTCTTTAGAGCTCTCCGGCTTGAGTAGTAGAGCTGGGCACTACAGTTTTTGGTGTCACGACGAGGTGAACCTCAGGATGAGATGCAATAATCACCCATGTTGGAATCAAAGGGGGTGGAGGCTTGGCCCTGATGAAGAAGAAGTCCCCATTGGGCCGAATTTTTTCCTCTTAACAAGGGAGGTGCTTTTCTCCACTTCATCTTCTTCAGGAGGCTGTTAGCTCTTACTCAAAGAGTTCAGCCTCTCAGCTTGCATCTTGTAAGTAGCTGAAGTGGTTTTTGATTCTTTCGTCAATGCCACACTTCGTCAGAATGTGGCGAAGTCAGGCCTTAATGGCTTCTTCTTTAAGAAACTATCTGCAAAAGAAGGAATTTATTATTCAGATAGGCTCGCAATTGACTACATCCTAACCAAACTAAAATGTAAAGCTTACCTTCAGTTTCCATTAGTCCGTGTAGAGTGAGGTTGGCGTTCTTGTCGATTAGCTCGGCGTAGCTCCAATCCTTGAAGGGTTATTGGTAGATGTGATTGATGATCTCACACTACTCCTTAGAGATCTCACACTTCATTAGAGAGCCTACAAACAACGAAAGTGTTAAGCAATAAGAAATCATTCCAAGTGGAATCAGCTATGCAAGGTGACTTGTTGGCTGTGGAGTAAGAAGTAAGAACGGTAAGAGGAGTCATTGGGTCATTCTCCATGTTTTCCATCTCCCAACTGCCCAAAACTAGGACTTCCATCGCTCCTTCACTGAAGAGGGCATTTTCACCACGAATGTGTAGTGAGATCTCCAAGGAGTCAAGTAATACCACCCCTTACTCTTCTCATTCCCGGCTACACTTTTGGGAAAGTAAATAGATTGGAATATACTGAACGACATATCTACTACTTAGCTGGCATCATGCCAAAGCATCCACGACCTAAACCATCTAGGACCAAGAGTTTGGGTGGATTTTGGTCAAAGCCAACCAATAAGAGCGGAGAAATAGCCTAATAAATGGGTGAAAAGAGAGTCTAAGGCCTCCCCACAGCAAGTTCTCACTTCTGGCCATGCAGCCCAGCCTCGGATAACATGCCCTTCGTTAAAGTAGGGTATGATCAAGTCTATGTTATCTGGTATCCTAAAGATCGTCTACACTTGTCTATAGTTTTCGAGGTGACTTTAGAGGGACAATTAGAAGCCCTCCATTTAATGGAATGTCAGTTGGTAGAATAGGTGACATACCAGTTGGTGGAATACGTGTTGTTGGAATAGGTTACATATGTTCACGAGTGAAGAGATTGAGGCCAAAGAACCAATCTTCATTTGAGATCTTTCCCTGAAGAGAGGCGTTCTAAAAGTACGGGGTATTTTCAAAGAAAGTGACATCAAGGCTTACAAAGATCCATTTTGTAGAAGGATTATAGCATTTGTAGACTTTTTTTGTGTAGGAGAATATCCAGTTAGAACACATTTAATTGCTCGGTGATCAAGTTTATTTTTGTGATTATTGTGAACATGAACGAATGTGGTGCATCCGAACACTCTTAGGGAAAGATTAGAGTTGAGACGAGAATTGGGGAAATATTTCTGAAATTTTTTGGAGATGTGTTTCGAAGTTTAGGATATGGCTAGGCATCCCGTTGATTAGATAGGTGGATGTAAGGACCGCATCCCCCTAGAACATTTTTGGCATGTTCGTAGTAAATATCAAGGTACGAGATACTTCTAGGCGATGTCTATTTTTTTGTTCGACAATACCATTTTGTTAAAGAGTGTCGACGCAAGAGTTTTGATGAATTATACCCTGAGCTTGTAGAAAGTCTCTCATGATGTTATTGAAGTATTATATGCCATTGTCGGTGTGTAAAAACTGAATTTGTGTTTGAATTGTAGAGTGGAAGTTGATGAACAAGGAATGAACATCGGATTTTTCTTTTAGTAGATAAATCCAACATATTCGAGTGTGATTGTCAATAAATGCAACAAAAAAATTTACATGATTGCGATTAGGGACTCGTGAGGGACCCCATACATCACTGTGAATTATAGTGAATGGCTTTGATGGTTTGTACGTGGATTTTGGAAATGATATATGTTGATATTTTGCATGTTCACAAATTTCACATTGAAGATTGACTAATTTTTTATTCAAAAAAATAGAAGGAAAAATAAGAATTAAGTATTTAAAGTTGGGATGAGTCATTCTAAAGTGCCATGACATAATTTCACTATTTATAAGGACGGATGCAGAATCACAAACTTTAATTTGACACTGTTTACTCACATCAGCCTCTCAAAGTAGTAGAATCATTCACTTTCCTCAGCACTACCAACTGTTTTCTCAATGATAGAACCTGAAAAACACAGTAAGATGGAAGAAATTTGGCAGAGCAATTGGAAGTTTTCGTTTATTGACTTATAGATAGTAAATTGCATGATAAATTTGGAATGCGAAAGACGGATTTTAAAGTTATAGAATCAGAAATTTGAATACTCCATTTTCATGTGACGGTAGATAGGGAACTATTTACAATTTTAACCTTAAGATTGGCAGCACATGTTGAGTAGAAGTGAATAGGTAGTAGGAGTCCGTCATATAACCAGAAGCTCCCAAGTCAATGATCTATGGCGTTTTAGTTTGAGTGGTGGATTTTAAAGCTCTCAAAAAATTAACTAGGTGGGCTGGTGAACTTGAAGGATTATTTGTGAAAGTAGAGAACATTTTGTAGAGTTTCTCTATCTGTTCGGGATTAAAAACATTATTGGGCCACTTGGTTTTTTCTATAGAATATTCAACAGATACTTGATAGCCATGATTTCTGTTACTTTGCATCGATTTCCGTTACTTTGCATCGATTTCCAGTCGGCCGACTTTCCGTATAGGTCTTAACATGTGTCTTCTTTGTATCCTGGCTTGTAGAAGTGTTCACACTACGGTTGACCCTTTTGTTTTGAACTTGACTTACTTGTTAAACCTTTTTGAAATAAGCACATTCCTCTAGGCCCAACATTAGAGTAATTGAGCCCAATATTAGATACAACCTTATTTTGGAAATTCAAAGGACCTATTTTAAAAGTTGAAAACCCATTACTTGGAGGTCCAAGTCCTTTCACTACCATACTAGAGCCTTCTATCCCCGACATTCTAGACCCAAACGCACTCGTTCCATTCATCATAACCTTCCTCCGGCTCTTCTCTCATCCCACTTCTCCAAAAAAACCTTTCGTGATGACGGTAATGGTTGTCGACCGACGATTCTCTCTCTAACATCGTCGAGGTCCTACAGAGACCAGTTAGGAACTTAAACACTCTCTCATTATCCAGCTTTTTCCAGTAATAAACACGGTCTCATAGGCATTTCCACTTCTTCTTCGAACTCGGGTTGAGTGCTTGCCATGATGCAGTCATCTCAAGGTAGTAGTCAATCACATACCATTTTCACTGCTTGGTTTGCCACAACTTGGATTTGATTTCAAAAATCCGGGACGAGTTTTTAGAATCGGAATACCTATCCTTTACAGTTTCACAGACGTCTTTCATAATGGGTAGGAACAAGTATGTTTTTCCAATTGAAGGTTTCATGGAGTTGATGAGCCACGCAGTTGCCGATTGAGGCTGGAATTTTAGTCTTTCCGGTCAGGTACCCAAGTTTTGATTTTCTATCAATGATTAGTGTGATAGATTGAGTGCATTCTCTATAGTTTTTTCCGTCCAATTTTTCTATTGTGAGTTGAAAGGATGAACTTTCAATTCTTCCACTCACGATAGAGGTAGCCTTTGTTTCTTCATTGAGATTCGGTGGCCATTGACACTTGTTATTAGTTGTTGTTTCTGTCATTGGAACGGTTATGATACATGAAGGTGAAAATAGGAAAAAGTCATTTCGCTGCATTTTCATATTGATAATGTACAATACATAGCTCCTATTTATAATAGAGGAAAGAAATAAATCTCTAATTAATTTACAATATTCTAAGTAAAATCTCCAACAATCTCCCTAGTTATATTCCCAATCAATTCGGGATTTCCAACAGAACTTAACGAGTTTGAACACTTTCTTTTCTTGTTTAGGAACAATAAACCCTTTAAATTGCTCCATATATATTTCTTCTTTTGACTCGCCATTCGAAAATGTTGTTTTAACGTCCATTTGATGAATTTCAAGATTGTCCAATACAACAATTGCAATCAAAACTCTAATCGAGGTGATTCTTATCACTGGTAAGTATTTATCGAAGAAATCAAGGCCTTCCTTTCTTCTATAGCCTTTTGTGACCAACCTAATTTTGTATTTATCAATGGATCTATCCGGTTTCAGTTTCTCCTTGAATATCTATTTACACCATAAAGGCTTAATTGCGGGTAGGAGATCAACCAATTCTCAAGTATGGTTTTACATTAGGGGATCTATCTCACTATTGATAACTTCTTTCCAATGAGTGCTTCCGAAATAGATATTGCTTCATTAAATGTCTTAAGATCATTTTCTACCATATAGATTCGAAAATCAAGACCATAAGATGTAGATGTTCTAGCCTTTTTACTGCGCATTGCTTTTTCATCACTTGGAGGAGTACTGTTTGCAATTTTATAAGTTCGTTTGTTCGAACTTATTTTTTGTTTGTCTTTGCACGGAAAGACATTTTAGAAAAAGGAAGCATTTCTCGATCTAATGATAGAGCCTTCATTTATGTCTTGTATAACAGATTTATGAATAAGAAATTGATATGCACTCTATTATTGACGTATCAAATAAATTTGCAATCAATTGTCTTAAGCCCAATTTTAACTTTCTTTGGCCTTAGTATTTCAGCTGTAGCCAAACACCCCCACATTTTCAAGTATTTATAAAAAGGTTGATAACCTTTCCAATGCACCAAATGTGGCGGATAGCACCAGTATCAACCTATCATTCTTTTGGATTTTCAACATTGTTGCATTCAGAAATAGCTGCAAACAAGTTCATCTCTTGTATCTCTTCAAATAATGTGTTATCTTCAATTGCTTGTGCATTCTTCTTAGGCTAACGACATTCACTTGCACGATGTCCTACTTTTCCATGGTTGTAACAGTTGTCTTTGAACTTCTTAGTGCTCTTATTATTGTCCTCTTTGGTGTCACCCAAGAGCTTTCTCTTCTTGTTGATCATTGAACTGGATTCCACTAGATTGGTCTTTGTTTGTCCAAATTGAACGCCAAATTTCCTTTCAATCTTTTTGTTATCTTCTTCAATCCTTAGTCGGACAATAAGTTATTCCAAGTTTATCTCTTTGCTTTTGTGGTTGAGATAGTTTTCAAATCTCTACATGAGAAAGAGATTTCTCGTGATAGCAGTAACTTGGAGTTACTCATTCAACTTCTTATTCTCAACATGTAGGTCATGTAAAAGAACCTACAGGTCTTGGACTTAAATGATAACGGTTTTGGAGTCTATCATCTTGTAGTCGAAGAACTTTTCGAAGATGAATTTCTTCGTGCTGGTATCTTCCATTTTGTACTTTTTTCTAAAGATTCCCAAATTTTCTTTGCAGACTTCATAGCACTATACACTCTGTATAGTGTGTTGTCCAAACCAATTAAGATGTAGTATTTGTACAAAAAGTCTGAGTAGTTCCAGACATCCAAGGCAATAATCGACTCTAGATTATGCTCTTTTTTGTACGGTAGAAGGATCTTCGAAGAGGAACCTTACAAAAGTTTAAAGTGGTGAGGTAGAACATCTTTTATTGCTATATCTTAATAT